>JAJOOS010024025.1:0-17677 GCA_029582725.1 Solanum chiquidenum
CACACTCTCTATGCCATGTCAGCTTTTGTGGTGTATTTATTCCATTTTAAATTAGTTTAGGGGGGTAATAGGACCCTAGTTAAGTTTAGGTGTGTCTCTGGAATTTCGGTCATAGTCTAGGGGGGTACTTATGCATTATCCCAAAACAAATCAGATAGGTATCTTACCTTACTGCCCTAATATAAACTGATATGCCATCACCCTGGGGTATGAAACAAGTGAGGATATTTGGACCTCATGCCATCCTCAGCTTCCCAGGTCACCTCTTTTCTATTCTTGTTCCTCCACAATACTTTAACCAAAGCCACCTCTTTGGTCCTCAATTTACGGACCTGCTAATCTAAAATGGCAATTGGAGTTCCCTCATAGGACAACTCCTCTGTGATCTGAACATCCTCAACTGGGACAACCCGAGAAGAATCTCCTACGCACTTCCATAGCATCGATACATGGAAAACTGGATGAACAGATTTTAGCCCCGAAGGAAATTCTAACTCATAAGCCACTCGTCCTACCCTCCGAAGGATCAGGTATGGCCCAATGAATCTTGGACTAAGCTTTCCCTTTTTTCCAAATCGCATAACACCCTTCATAGGCGAGACTTTTAAGAATACCCAGTCATTAACACAAAACTCTAAGTCCCTTCATCGCACATCTGCGTAAGACTTCTGTCGACTTTGAGTTGTAAGCAACCTCTCCCGAATGAGCTTAACTTTCTCCAAAGTCTGCTGGACTAAGTCAGGTCCAATCAACCCTGACTCACTTACCTCGAACCATCTAATGGGGGATCTACATTTTCTCCCATACAAAGCCTCATAAGGTGCCATCCCGATGCTGGAATAATAATTATTATTGTATGCGAACTCAATAAGAGGCAAGTGGTCATCCCTACTTCCCTTGAAGTCAAGCGCGCATTCCTGTAACATATCTTCAAGTGTCAAAATTGTGCGCTCAGCCTTGCCATCTGCTTGAGGGTGAAAGGTTGTACTAAGATTAACTTGTGTCCCTAGTCTTTTCTGGAAAGACTTCCAGAAATTGGCGGTAAATTGTGCTCCTCTATCAGAGATAATAGATATTGGGACACCGTGTACCCTAACAATCTCTCTAATATAGAGCCATTCATAGTCTTCGGCCGTAAAAGTAGCCCTGACTGGTAAGAAGTGGGCTGATATTGTTAGTCTATCAATAATTACCCAAATAGAGTCAAACTTGCGATGCGATCGAGGTAACCCTGTAATAAAATCCATATTAATTGCTTCCTACTTCCACCAAGGAATGGCTATCTCCTGATCTAGCCAAGTGGGCTTTTTGTGCTCAACCTCACTTGTTGACAGTTAGGACACTGCGCCACAAACTCACCAACGCCCTTCTTCATCCCATGCCACCAATAGATCTCCTAAATATCATGGTACATCTTCGTCGAACCAGGGTGAATAGAATAATGGGAATGATGTTCCTATTCCATAATTTGATGTGGAAGCCCTGTAACATTCTGAACACATAATCAACCTCTATATCTGAGGACTCCATCTTCTGCTATATCAAATGCTAAAGACTGTTGATCCTGAGCCTTGGCTCTAAGCTGCTCTAAGATAAGATCCTATTGTTGCCGTGATTTTACTTCTACTAGAGATGATACGGCTGTATCCTTAATTGTGACCCTACTATCGTCTGCCTCTAACAATCCGACTCCCAAGCTAGCTAACTGATGAAGCTCTCGCGCTAGCTCCCACTTCTCAACACCTAAATGGGATAAACTACCCATAGATCTTCGACTGAGGGCATCGGCTACCACATTCGCCTTTCATGGATGATATAAAATATCCATGTCGTAATATTTCAGTAAATCAAGCCATCGACGATGTCACAGATTTAACTCCTTCTGTCTAAATATATATTGAAGGCTCTTATGATCTGTGAAGATGTCAACATGAACACCATACAAATAGTGTCTCCAGATCTTTAACGCATGCACAACTGCAGCCAACTCTAAATCGTGGGTCGGATAGTTCTTCTCATGCTTCCCCAACTGCCTCGAAGCATATGCAATAACCTTACCATGTTGCATTAGAACACATCCCAACCCAACACCAGAAGCATCGCAGTACATCACATAGTCCTCTGAACCCTCTGCAAATGCTAGAACTGGTGTTGATGTCAACCTGTCCTTCAGCTCCCGGAAACTATGCTCGCAAGCTTCAGTCCACTGAAACTTAACCGCTTTTTCAGTCAGCTTCGTTAATGGTGCTGAAAGTGAAGAAAACCCCTCTACAAACCTTCTGTAGTACCCAACTAAACCTAAAAACTATGAACCTCATTCAGAGTCATAGGTCTGGGCCAAGTCTTTAAGGCCTCAATCATCTGTGCATCAACCGTAATGTCTGCATATGATACAATATGGCCTAGGAAAGCCCCAAAGCTCAACCAGAACTCACACTTAGAGAACTTTGCGTAAAGTTCCTGTTCTCGAAGAACTTGAAGGACTGCTCGCAAGTGATCTGCATGCTCAGCTTTTGAATGTGAATAGACCAAAATATCATCAATAAATACAATCACAAACGTATCTAGATACGGCCTGCATATACTATTCATCAGGTCCATAAACACTGTCGGGGCATTGGTCAATCCAAAAGACATAACAAAAAACTCAAAATTCCCATATCTAGTTCTCAAAGATGTCTTTGGAATATCTTTCTCCCGAATTCGTACCTGATGGTATCCTGATCTTAAATCAGTCTTGAAGAAGTACTTAGCACCTTGTAGTTGATCAAACAAGTCATCGATCCTCGAAAGGGGATACCTATTCTTTATAGTAGCCGTGTTCATCTGTCGATAACCGATACACATCCTGAGCGAGCCATTTTTTTTTCTCACAAATAATACTGGTGCACCACATGGTGAATCACTAGGCCTGATAAAGCCTTTATCAAGCAAATCTTTCAGCTGCTTCAACTCAGCAGGAGCCATTCTATAAGGAGGTATAGATATGGGTTGTGTACCTGGTAGCATAACAATAGCTAAATCAATTTCCCATTCTGGAGGGATACCAGGAAGTTCATCTGGAAATACATCTAGAAACTCATTAACTACCAGAATATACTGAATAGTCGGTGGTTCTGCATCTATATCATGAACGCGAACAAGATGATAAATACAACCCTTAGTAATCATCTTCCTCGCCTTAAGATAGCAAAATAAACCTACCTTTTGGCATTGTTGTATTGCCTTTCCATTCCAGAACTGCCTCTCCTGGAAAGTGGAATCTACCAATCTTCGTCTAACACTCAACATTAGCATAACAAGACGCTAACCAGTCCATACTCATAATGACGTCACAATCAACAATCTCTAACTGTACCATGTCTATAGAGGTCTAATGATCGATAATTTCTATCGTGCAACCTCGATAGACTCTCCTGGCAATAATAAACTCACCAACTTGTGTAGATAAAATAAAGGGTTGATCTAATGACTCTTCTACTATATATAACTTTCCCGTAATAAATGGAGTAACATAAGATAGAGTAAATCCAGGATCTATCAAATCATAAACACAATGGGAGCAAACAATCAACGTACCTGTCACAACATCTAGTGATGACACTGGGTCCTATTGGCCGACTACTGAATATGTACGGTTCTGGCCACTACCAGAACTAGATACTCCATCTCTGCCTCCGCCTCTACCTCTACCTGCTGAACTCTGGGGTCCACACCTTGTAGACTGTGCTGATAAGGAGGAACCTACTACTGACCTGGTCGACTGACCTATACCACCCTGAACTATGGTCGGGCAGTTTCTCCACTCCTGCCCCTTCTGTCCACAAGAATAACAACCTGTGGAACCCTGTCTGCACCTCCCGAAATCAATCCTACCACAAGTAGTACAACACGGCGGTGTTTTCCTTGCCTGGCCTGAACCCCTCTGCTGCTGAGAGCCTGATGCTCGTGAACCCTCACCTGGGCTTGACTGGCCCTGACGATCAAATACACTACCCTGAAATTGTTGGGGTGGAGGTCTAGGTGGCCTACTAGAATATCGAGGTCTGGGACCACCCTGAAAATCTCCTGGTGAACCAGCGGGCCTAGACCTCTTTTGTATCTCTCTCTTGACCCTCTCACTCGTATACTGTAGATGTCGGTAATCCTCTATGCCCTGTGCAAAGGCATGAATCCGTGAGATATTCATATTATCATTTAGCGCAGCAATAGAACAAGCCTCAATATAGTCTGAGTCAAGCCCTCCCATTAATTTATGCACCCTGTCATGAATCGTATGAACAAATGCTAGTGCATATCTTGCCAATGAATAAAATCTTAGCCCGTACTCTCGGACAATCATGCCACCCTATCGGAGGTTCAAAAATTGGTCCACTCGGCCATCCCTAATCTCGAGGCAAATAGTGATCGATGAAAGCTTCTGTAAAGCTATCCCAAGTAGGTAGAGATGTATCTTTTCCCCTAGATCTCTCGCAACTTTCATATCACAATACTGCATCATCACACAATCAAAATGCTGCCAACTCGACTGACTCAGTCGCTGAGGCAAGCATGACTCTGAAGATCCTATGAAGTTGATCAACAAAGTGTTGAGGGTCCTCTCTACGATCTGTCCCTATAAACTCTAGATGATTAAAGGCAAGAAATTCATGAACTCTTGAACTCCGGGCCCTTCAGATAGTTCGGCAGCATCTGGTGTAACTGGTTTGCGCTGTGCAACTAGTAACTATGCTAACATAAATATTGCACTCTTGAAATCCTGGTCAGATGGAATAGGAGGAACTAAAGGTGGTAATGCTAGTGGAGTCGGGGGTCCTGTAGCCCCCAGAGGTTCCTGAAGCGGTGGAGAAGCTATAGGGGGCTGAGAAGATGTCTCCCCCTGGGTCTCACAATAGGCTGCCTCCACCTGTGGTAGATTGCCATTACCCTCGCCTGCAGTTGTGTCTAGTCCCTGGCTAGTTGTGGTCTGTCTGGTGTCAGCCATCTCAATTTGCATACAAATATCAATTATAACCCAAAAACCTCAAACCTCAAGACACCGCTCAACAACACAAGGTGAGCAAAAGAAGGATAGTCATTCTAACATGCCCGATAGCTTCTTGTTTATCAAATGTGGTGCACAACACATTTATAAACAAGACTCTACTAGACACGGCTTGCAGACTCCCCAGGATACGATGTTGCTTTGATACCAAGTTTGTAACTCCCCAGATTCCAGGGGCGCAACTAGCTCCTAATGCCAAAATTCAGCCTTGAGCCGACCTTGCTGTACCATTTTCTACTAGGGCATGACAGCCACACGCAGTCAAGAAAATAAACAAGTATATCTCCGCTAAAAATTAAGCCCTCGGCCGGCAATGCCCTTATAAACAAATCCATAAAAGAAGCAACTACTCCTAAGAGGTCATACAAAGAAATAACCAACTAGTACATAAGTCCTGATTGGGCCGTCAGGGCCACAATGACCTCTATAAAAAACTGAAAGAATGTATATATCAAGACAATGCATCACACAACTAACAAGCTTCAGCAAACCAACAAACTAGGCCACCATGGCCATAACGTAGCTATAAACCTCACACACTAGTCTGCAAGCCTCTAAGTCAATCCTGCTACTAAGGAGATCTACTGGGTCATCTGTTGGAACCTGCATGCATGAATGCAACGCCCCCAGGAAATGGGGCGTCAATACAAAATAATGTACAGAGTATGAAAGGCAATAGACTACGAGCAGGTATCCTAATTTACTTGAGTAATACGATAAATAAATCAAGTATAAGATAAGCGTACTGACCTGCTCCTAAATCTAAACTTATTAAAAATAATAAAACAACAACCTAACCAAGCCTCATAAGCTCGGCAGGTACAAATAACACACAAGACCACCTACCCAGGCCTCCAAAAGTCCATAAGGTGCCAATCAGTCTATATACCCCTATCGGTAGTACCCTAGCCCTGTAGGCAGTCACATAGACCTCTTAGGCAATAGTATAGCCCTGTAGGTAGCACATAGCTCTCTTACGCATCAATAAAGCATATAGGCAACTCATAGCCCTCTTAGGCAACAACATGGCCCCATAGGCAGCATATAGCCTTCTTAGGTGTCAATATAGCCCCGTAGGAAACTCATAGCCCTTCTAGGCATCAATATTGCCCCGTATGTAGAACATATCCCTTCTAGGCATAGATCACATTCATGTAGCTAACCACAATAGCCCAAAGGGCAACAATAACAATCCAACAGCTAAAAACGAGTAATTTAGTTATAAGTAACCTATACAAATAGCCTCTAAGTTGTGTCCAACATAGGGACACTGCTACTGAATATGAATCCCGATAAGAGAGGATTATATCCACTCGAGCAGCTAACAATCAACAATAATGGCTACAAGTATAACAACGATGACAACTCAATTACATTTCTCCTAAGCTTTAAGGAAACATGCCATAGGAAGAGAATAGCCTTAACATACCTTTTTCACTGAATTCATGTGGCCTAACGACTTTTACTCATTACTCCCTCAATAGTCAACAAGGCAGGATTATAATCAACACACAAAAAAAAATACCACGACAATACGATAAAAGATATGTATTTCCGTCACAAATTGCTATTTGTTGCTTATAAAAGCTAGAGTCGATGAAAGAAGGGTCTTACCTCGATCTTAAGTTTGTAATATGCCTCAAAACCCTCAAATATTTTCAAACCCTTGCTTTCCCAACACTAAAGTGTGATATGCTACAAAATCGATAAAACAAATTATGCCACGATGATTAGCCAAACGCGTAGAACAACTTTTGTCAAGGACTTAAGTCGAGAAAATCTATACTTTAGTTGATCCTAGAAATGGGTTTCTCTAATTTTTCTAGTTCTTAGCTGAAAAATGAAGAAAAGTTTCAAGATGAAGATATATGTAAAGTTCCATCGACCTAGGGGCCCACCTCTCGTGCCTGCTTGCGCAGTCCAAAAAAAAAGACAAATTTCTCTCTATTCTGAAGTCGTATAAACAAACGGTTAGATGCGTTGGAAACTATACTCGTAGACCTTCGATTCGATAGGTCGTGGGTCCTATAACGCTTTATATATTGGGATAAAACCTCCAAGACATTTTACCCAAATTTCAGAGAAATCTTGTAAAAGGAACTTACGATAACTTCCGCCAACTTTTATTTTGATACTTACCTAACTTCAAAACTTGAGATACAACACTTGAATACTTAAAATAGGACATACCACATCATTCTTAATTTATTACCAACCCTCCTTGTCTTTCCATGAAGATACGAGTAATTTTAGACGTTTCAAAAAGTCGAGCTGTTACAGGTTCCTAATTTGATTTGGACTCAGTTATTTCTATTTGGGGTTTTCTACATCTATAAATAGTCCTAGAAATAATTATTTTGGAGATTAGGCAGAGGGGAAGATCAATTATAAGGCATCAAAGTATAAAGTTGTCAATACTTTTTAGGGTTCTTTTCTTCTTCTTATTTTCTTAGAGATTAGTAGCTAAAACCGCTTGTTCTGGGGCTGTAGCTATGAATTGAATGTTGATTATTTAAGGTTTATGAATTAATTCTTGGTTGTCAATATAAGTTACTTCTATATTCTTGTTTTAGTATTTTATGGATGATCACCATAAGATAAATATATTGTGTAATCTTAAATTGGGAGAGAAGGGGTTAGATAGACTAGAGAATATAGAGAGCTTGATCGACCCATTAAGTTGAGGTGATTTATGTTCAGGAGTGACGCCTGGAAGAACAACTCGCTTGGTTGCAAAACAGGATGAAATATAAATGCTCGCCAGTTAGTCTGTTTATCCCCTCTCAACGATGTAGTTAGATAGCTAACTGGAGTAGGTGACTAGAGGTGTGAACCCGACTCATACAATTAACCCTATCAATCAGTAACTTGACAACTAAAATTAGTTCTTTGCCTAAAATATGATACATGAAATACAATACATATTGCAGCCCTGGATCTTTCAACTACTATAAGTAATCTTATTATTTTATTTCTGCCTCCTTTTCTTTAGACACTCTTAAATAAATAATTAGACCACTATAATTTAGTAAAAATAGTTAATTGCAAGTCCTTTTGGTTTGATAATCTGGTTCTTTTAAGAGCCACTATATTACTTGCGCGACCACGTACACTTGCGTGTGCAATTGGGAGCAGCAGTAGCCTCGGGGGGTGACAAAATTTGAATCTTCATTGGGAGCGAAGGTTAAGTAAAAACAAGATAGCGATCCTATACTGCTTCAGTTGGAAGGGGCAGCTCATCAACATAAAGTAGATGTTTTCTCCGAAGGGGTAGATGGAGCTTATGTGTTCCTAAGGAGATGAGTAGGTGAAGCAGCCTTGATTGGGCCAAATTTGGTACATGATGATATGGGAAAATTTCAGCTCATCAGAGATAGGTTTAAGACAGAAGTCCTATGCAGATGTAAGAAGAAGGGACTTAGAGTTTGAGATACATGATTTGGTTTTCGTGAAAGTATCACCATGAAGGGGGTGATGAGATTTCACAAGCTTGGAGGAGTCAGTCTGTAGAGGGAGCTACTTGGGAAGAAGAAGTAGCCATGAAGGCCAAGTATCCTCATCTCTTTCCTTCCAATTCCTTTTCAGCTTGAGATAATAGTTTCCTCTCCAGTCTCTCAGTTTACTCATGCGTAAATTCAGCCTTAGTACCTTGTTCCTTCAGTTGTTCTTGCATTTTCAGCATATTTGCATGTTCTTGGAACTTTGTTTAGTCGAATATCAATTTCTAGTACTTAGTGGTAGATATTGCAGCTCCTTCCCTCCATACCCAGCTAGATTAGACTTCATTCGAGGATGAATGTTCCCAAGGAGGAGATAATGTAACACTTCGGATTTTAAAACAAAGAAAATCCTAGTTTATAGAAAATCTAGTGCCAGTAGCAACGGAACCACCCACGGACCGTAGGTTGGACCATGGACCGTAGGGTGGACCACAGACCGTAGATGGGGTTTCGTTGTTAAGGACCAAATCTTTGTAGTCATTGATCCCACCCAAGGTCTACTAGGATGGTCCGTCGTTGGACCTATGGACCATAGGTATGAACGTAGGTGAGGGTCAGCAGCCAATTGAATTGAATTGGTTGTTGGGTTACCTTAAATGGTCATCTATCTTAGCACAAAAGGAATTAGGTGGTCCATGACCTATCAAATGAAAGATAATTGATTCTTCTTTCCAACGCCACTGAGTTTTCTAAAATCCCATCTCCGAGTAAAATGTTATGCTTGTTTGAGTGAAGCCTTGTCGTGAAGATCTTGAATGATGAACCCAAACGATGGTCGGTAGTCCAAACGATGTAGCGTCATTCCCTCCATGAATGGGCTTTGCCAGATTTAAGTCAGGGTCATTTTGGTCCTTTCCCCTATGCGTTGGGCACTTAAACTACATTGTTTTATGCCTAAACTAGGTCGTTTTACTCAGTTTAAGCCTAATAACCTAGTCAGAACATATCCAAAACCTTTATTCACCAAACTAAAGAAAAAAAAAGAAACATGCAACTCAAACCCCTCTTAGAATGCAATGAGTTTTCTTCAGTTCCAGCCCTGAAATCGAAAGATTTCTCCGTGAAATTCATCACTAGGTATGTGGTATTTCACTTGTGGATTCCTTTCGTCCATTAGGTTGCTAGAATTCAATCAGATTCTTGATTCCTATATCTTGCATAGACCTGGGGTTTTTAAAACCGTAGATATTAGTTTTGATTTAGCTGTTAGAGTATACCAGATTAGATTATCATGTTTTTGTGGAATCGTTGCTTAGTTCTTTGCATAAACCTCAGAACCCTAGTTGTGTAGATTCTCTTAGTTCATGAATTACACATGCTAGGTCAGTTAAACAGATATACATGCTTCAGTTTTCGAATGTCACATTATCAGCATATAATTGTTACATTCTCAAATTTTGCATGTCAATATTTTGAGCTATTCAACATTTCTGTAATTCAGTCATAATATGTTACATACATAATAAGTTGGGAATAGACTTAACACCTAGTTGGACTAGGGTTCAACGCACCCATATAGTCCCAGAACTACGTGCCCCTGTAGGTTTATAAGTCCCCTCTATGGGTATCAGCTTTAGTGATCACGCCATTCATGTTTTTATACCAATAGAAAGGTATATTTGGTTATATCGATGGGGAGTATACATCGAACAATCATGCCTGATACCCCTATCAAGGTATATTGGGTCCTCTTGATGGGGCGTATACACTAGACTTCACGTTTAGCTCACATGGTTTTATGTGGGTTAATAGTGGCTCTCACAGTCATACTCTAGTGCATTTGACCAGGTTTTCAGTTATACTTCAGTATTAAGTCTCAACATATTCAATACTTAGTCATTGCATCCAGTTAAGTTCTTTTCAGTATATTTAAGTATTTCTATCATGTTCAGATTATATTGTTGTTCAGAACGCTTGTTCAACTTATATGTTTGTTAAGCTTTTATCCTATCTTGCATGCTCAGTACCTTCAAAGTACTGGCACATACTCTGCGCTACATCTTTTCGTGATGTACGTTCATGTTCTCAACATTTAGATCACGTGTAGATCGGTTCCCGATCCATACTCAACAGCATCAGTGCTGAGTCCTCATACTTCGAGGACAAAAGACATCTTTTAGATTCAGTCTTTTATTTCAGTTTTGCTAGGGTTAGGTGGGGATATGTCCCAAAAACTCTAGTCATTTAGAGGCTTTTTCACACATAGTATTAGATTCAACTTTAGTTTTTGAGTGATTGTTCTGTAACACCAAACTCTTAGAATTTTATATATATTCAGATTAGTGTTGGGTATTCCCCACTATTAGTTATCTCAGATTTTAGCTTCCGCATTAGTTCATCTTTTCATATATATATATATATATATATTCAGTTTGCTTATGATATGCCAGCTTAGGGTTAGCTTGGAGTTACTCGTGATCCTAGGTCCCGTGTTTACGCCCAGAGGGTAGCCTTGGGGAGTGATACTTCATTTGGTCATCAATGGAATCCTATATTTCTTTCTCATTCAATGTATATAAGTTCTCTGTGTTTGTATATATATATATATATATATATATATATATATACTAGTCTTTATACCTTGATGATGAACACCTTTTGATTTCCATATTTGACTTGGTCTGCAAGAATTTAGATTTGATAGGACAATTCATGTGGTCATCAATGGAAGCCTACAATTCTTTTCCATTTTACGAATTTAAGTTGTGTGCGTATATATATATATATATATATTATGTTTTTTCGACACATGCGTTGTATGTGATTTCCAATTCAGAGAATTTGGTACAGATCGATATCATCATCTTCACTCTTGTAACTGTTGTAATTTTTACTAATAGCGATGACATAAAATTCAGTAAGGTAGGATTAACTTCAAATTCACAGAAGTTGAAGATTTGCAAATCCATTGATTCCGTTTAAACTTGATCAGAATTAACAATTTGAAATTTTGTTGATTCCCTTTCGACATCGTTGGCATCGAAAGATTTCTTAATCTTATGAATTTTGTGGAGTCTGTGCAAATTCTTAGACAATCTTGATGATGAACAACTTTTGTTTTCCATATTTTACTTGGGCTGCAAGAATTTAGATTTGATAGGGTGCTTCATTTGGTTGTCAATAGAAGCATATATTTCTTTACAAGTTTATGAATTTAAGTTGTATATATATATATATATATATATACATATATACACACTAGTTTTTTGACACATGCATTGTACGTGATTCTCGATTCAGAGAATTTGTTGCAGCTCGATATCATCATATTCGCTGTTGTAACCGTTGTCATTTTTCTAATAGTGATGACATAAGAATTCAGTGTGGTAGGATTAACTTTAAATTCACTATAGTTCAAGATTTGTGAATCCGTTGATTCCATTTCAACTTGATTAGAAACAACAATTTATAAATTTGTTTTTTCCATTTCGACATCGTTCGCCGCAAAATATTTATTACTTATATGCCTTTTGTGGAGTCTGTGGAAATTCTTAGACCATCTTGATCATGGTCAACTTTTTTTTTCCATCTTTGACTTGAGTTGCATGAATTTAGATTTGATAAAGCGATTCATTTGTTCGTCAATGGAAGCCTATATTTATTCCCAGATTATGCATAAAAGGTTTGTATCTATATATAGTAGTTTTTCGACATGTGATTACTAATTCAGAGAATTTCTTGCAGCTCGATATCAGCATCTTCGCTCTTGTAACCGTTGTCATTTTTGCAAATAGAGATGATATATGAATTAAGTGAGGTAGGATTAAATTCAAATTTTCTAGAGTTCAAGATTCGAAAATCCTTTGATTACATTTCTGTAACACCCCGAAAACTAGTAAGTTGAACTAGTGAGTTCTAGAGCCTTTTGTAAGAGGTTTGGAGTGTCGTATGAGGATTAAAGGTTGTAAAAACAATTCCCGTACTTAGAATGAGGTGTTTAGGGGTTAAACGTATGGGTACAACTCCCCAAGGACCAACTTAAGGGGTCCTTGAGGAGGACCCCAAAACAGTCCCTAAATCTGCAAAACTGGCAGCACCTACGATTGGCCACCTACTGGCCGTAGGTGGATCCACGCCCCGTAGGTGGGGGTCATGGTTCAAGTTCTGAAAAGGCCTGACATGACAAGCCTCAGATGCAATCCACGAACAGCCAGTACAATCCATCAACCCACCCACTGTCCGTGGGTGGGGATCCGTAGGTCCCTTCAGTTTTTCAAGTTTTAGTTTTAAGTTGGGATTTAGGGCTTAAGTAAATAATTAATTAGGGGTTAAGTGAGGTCTGTTAGTTATTTAATTAGCCACCATAAATACTTAATAGACCCCTAAAACTAAGTCATTAATTCATTCATCTAAGACCCAAAATACTCTCCAAATATTCTCTCTCTAGAAATGAAGAAGATGAAGAAGAAGAAGACAAGAGAAGAGGGCAGATTTCCTCCATTGCTGAGATCTTTCTTTAGGGATTTGAATCAAGGTATGTTTAGCTTATTCATCTATGGGTTCTTCCCCCATAGAGCCCCCTTAGTTTTCCCCCAATTGTGAAGTCAAAAATCCAATTAGCTAGGGTTTCCTTCTTACATTGTGGGTAGGGCTTAGGTATGATTCCAATCTAGTGGTTAATACCAAATTATGATTGTATTATCATTGAATTGTGATGTTATGATGAATTCATGTGATTTCTATGGTAAACCCTAGTCTATTTGATGAATGTGATATTTTGTGGGTTTATGCTATTAGAGGTGAAAGTGAAGGTTCATGAGTGATCTTCCTAACTCAATGTCATGTGTAGTAATTGTTTAAAGTTAGGAGCATATATTCATGAATTGAACTAGACTCTATTGTATATGATGAATCTTGACATGTAAAGTTAGAATTGAACCTTTATGATCACTTAAGAGTAGAATCACCTAGTAATGAAGGATGTGATTGAAATACCTTGAAATCTAGGTATAATGGCAAGATCAAGATAGAAATCATTGAGTATAAGGCTTGTAGTCATGAATGTTGATCACTAGGGTTTGAAGGTAAATCCAATATGATGAACTATGAATTTTAAGGTTTTGAGAGTAAAGTCTATATGTGAGATTAGAAGATTAAAGTATAGAATTGTGGTAGAAGGCCTATACCTACCTAATCTACATTATGAGTGCTTAAGTGCACAAAGCGATATAATCACTTGAGTTATGCTAGTATCCATGTCTAATGTAGAATTCTAGACATGACATTATGTATGAACATGATATGAAATGAAAGGTTCCCTCACATAGAAGTATTCTAGGTTGAAAGGTTTTCTCACCTAAAATGAATCTAAGTCTTCGGACACTAAGATGTGATGAGGCTTGTGGTGATTCCCCTAATTGACCTTTGCATAATAGGAAGGTGGGGTGAGTTCCCTTATTCCTAATTAGTTAGTTATGAGGAGTGTGGGGTGATTACCCTTTATATATGTGTGACTGCCAAGGCAAGAGGTGATTACCCATTAGCCTTTATGTTGGTCATGGAGGCGATTACCTATGATCCTTATGTGGTGATATGGAGGCAAATACCTACATTACACATTAAAATGGATATGGAGGCGAATACCTATATCACCTTAAAATGAATATGGAGGCGAATACCTATATTCTTCTAATAATGAACATTGAGGCAAATACCTATGATTCATTAATATGTATGACTAGAGGTGAATGCCCTTGTCTTTATGATTCCATGATATGTGTAGCTTGAGGTGACTTCCGTTGTCCTGCATGATGAACTACACATTTGTGCCTCGAGGTGACTCCCCCTTACATTTATGAATATGAGCATGACTAGTTTGGATAGTAGGTCTAGATACCTCTCCACTTTATTCATGAATAAGAGGTTATTACCCTTGTCTTTATGATGTTAAGAGATGATGAACATGAATGATGAACCTAAGTGTCTAGCTTAGCATGGGTAGGATTATGGGGTCTTGTTCATGCATGGCACAAGCTTGCCTTAAGGTGACTCATGAAGTGTTTCTCTTATATGATGTATGCTTAGATAGGATTGTGTTGTAGTTGCCTTCCTTGACACGATATGATTGATTAAGGTGATAGTTCCCTTGTTTATATGAAGTAAGCTAGTAATGAGACCAAAGTAGGGTAAATATGACTATGATGACTTCAAGGTTATGCTTAATGTGAAGGTAGTATGGGATGCCTTTCATACATTGCACAAGTGTGCTTTGAGGTTACTTAGCAGTATGGTTCCCTTATGGTAAGAAGAGCTTAAGAGTTGACCATATATATAATCTATGACTAAGATGACCAAAAAGGGATACTTTCGCTGGGTGGTATTAAAGGATGCTATTCATGCTTTGCACTTGTATGCTTTTGAGGTTACTTGAGAATGGTTCTGTTATGGTAGAGATGACTAAGAGCCAATTATGCTTATGTGAGGCTTATGTTGAAGACTTGGCTTATTATGATTATGACTTATCTCCTATGCTTATTTACTATGTCTTATGTTGACTTATGTTTATATGATGCTTATGTTGGAGATTATGCTATGACTGTGATGATTATGCTATGACTATGATGATTATGCTATGACTATGATGATTATGCTATGACTATGTTATTATCTCTTATGCTTATGTCTTATGTTGACTAACCATTTGAGATGCTCTTATGATGTTGTGCTAGCTTTCATATTTGGTACATTTTGTACTAACGCATATTGCCTACATTCTAATCAAATGTAGGGTTTTGGAGATTGAGTTGCTTTGGAGGCTAGGTTTCTAAGGTGCAAGAAGAGTTGAAGATTTGGTGAGTCCTGATAGCTTCGAGGACAAACCCATTGTTCCTTTATGTAATTTGTTTATGTTTTAGACTTTGTATGGGATGCGTCCCAAGACTTTTATTCAAGAGTTTAATAGATGGTTTGAGACAAAAGTATACAAAGACTTCTGCTTTATTTTTATGAAAATGACTTCGATTGTAAATATTTTAAATTTCCCGTATTTTGTTTCTATTACTTATGTTATGATGCTAAGGGCTTGTATGAGACCCCTTCGGGGTCATTACGTCTAGGGGTAACCCCTGGGTCGTAACAATCTTGGTAGTTAGAGCACAATATTTAGAATGGTTCTAGGATTGTCTCAAACCACGTCTAGTAGAGTCTTGTTCATAAATGTGAAGCATGCCACATTTATGAATAGGATGCTATTGGATGCTTAGGAAACTTAACTTATTCATTCTCCAAGTCGTGCCATAGAGTTTGGCTTAAGTAGGCCCTTCTTCTAATATGTGCCCTATGCTTTTTCAGGGTATGGCTAATACAAGGGCTAATGCTAGGAGAAATGAGGAGCAAGAGGTTTTTCCCCAAGGTTCCTAAGAACCTCATGTTCCTCAAGCTCCTAATGATGAGGGGGATATGACAAATGTGGAAATAAGGTCGGCTCTCCAAACATTGACTCAAGCCATGGCAGCTCAAGTCAATAGGGAAGTTGGGCCCTATGTGAACCCTAATGTGAGCACTATGGCTTCTAGGTTGAGGGATTTTTTAAGGATGATTCCTCCGGTGTTTCTTGGTTCCAAGGTGGGAGAAGATCCCTGTGAGTTTATGAGTGACGTGTATAAGGTAGTTTATGCTATGGGGGGTGACTTCTATAGAGAAAGCGGAGCTAGCCACTTACAAATTGAAGGATGTGGCCCAAGTGTGGTATACTCAATAGAAGAGGAATAGGCCGATAGAAGCGGGTCCCATAGATTGGGAGGTGTTCAAGAAAGCATTCCTTGATAAGTTCTTTCCCCCAGAGTTAAGGGAGGCTAAGATGCAAGATTTTATCAACCTTAGGAAAGGTAGCATGAGTGTTCAAGAGTATTCCATAAAGTTTACTCAACTCTCTAAGTATGCTCCAACTTTAGTGGAGAATTCAAGGGCTGAGATGAACCAATTCATGATGGGAGTATCCCAATTAGTAGAAAATGAATGTCGTGTGACAATGCGTATAGATGATATGGATATCTCACGTCTTATGGTTTTTGCCCAACGAATGGAAGAGTCAAAACTTAAGAAAGAATCTAAGGAAAAAAAGAGGTCTAGATTGGATGATGATGAGCCCTTGGATGATGAGTTCGATGGACATGGTCGCCTTAAGTTTAGACAAAAGTTCCCCGGGAAAGGTCCCTCAAGTACTCCTAAGTTCAACCAAAAGAGGGTGTCTAACCCCAAGTCTCAAGAAGAGGGTAGTGAGATTCTATTACCGGGATGTAGTAAGTGTGATAGGAGGCATGAAGGTGAATGCTTAGAAGCCTCTAATGTTTGTTTTGGTTGTGGTGAGTTGGGCCACAATATAAGGCATTACCCTAAGATTGCTAGAAATGAAAAAGATAGTCGTCGTAGGTCCCAACCCTACCCTTCCTCCAGTCCACTTGGTTTGGGTGGCAAGGATCTAAGGAAGAATAGATCTTAAGCTCTCCAATCTAGAGAAGATCAAGAGTGATCTCCTCATGTCCCTTCCGGTATGTGATTTATGCTTTAGTAAATCTCTGGATTTCTTGTCTTTGGTGACTTGTTATGTTGTACAATGATGTTGTCTTTAGTATGAATGATGTTTCATTGTTGCCTTTATGTTATGAAAGATGTTTACAAGGATTTGTGTAGGCTTACTCCCAAGGGGGAACTAGTGTGCCTATCTAGCAAAGTTATTGTGTGTTATGTTTAGTTAATGGTAGAACCCGACTTAGTCATGATGAGTTTTAAGGTATATTTTTAGATTTGTCGAATAGGGTGTTGAAATAATACCTAGATGGGTTGAGTGAGTAGACTTCTCTAAGAAGGGTAGAAGTGTAATTTACCATAGTTTAGAATCACCTTGGGTGATGGATGAGAAAGCTTAGTGATGACTTAATCCGACCCTAGAATTGAAAGACATGAGGCTTAAAATAGTTTTTATAGGATTGCTCACAAGGGTGAGATAATGTGCTTAGATAGCAAGGTCGTTGAGTACCCTTTGTCACGACCCGGGAGCACCCCCTAGTCGTAACCGGCGTACTCGACCTCGAAGAGGTCTAATACAAGTCTCTTAGCATTCATTCATCGCATAGACACTAAAACCAGAAGGAATTTAAAACTTTCTTTACCAAGAAAACATTGCAAAAAAAAA
>JAJOOS010024026.1:0-16100 GCA_029582725.1 Solanum chiquidenum
TCACGTGAGTTGAGGAGGGTTATCTAGTAGCAATCTCCCTGTCCCATAACTATGTGCCCACATAGGTCTAGCTAGTGGATTCACTTAAGCTAAAGAACAATGGTCCTACCTTAGGCAAGTAGGAATCCCTTATCCGGTGAGGGTGACACCGAGATTCCATGAATTGCTCACATGGTCTATGTCGGTTAAGGCTTACCCCCACAAGGAATGTTAATGAACCAGGGCTTCTTAAGGATGTACTACTTAGTGTGGGTGGTGGTATGGGACGCCATCTATGCATTGCACAAGTAGGCATTTGAGGGAGGTCATGGTGTGTTCCTTATAATGTTAATGAAATGAATGGGCTTTTATAATGATATTTCTGAGAATGGTGATCTAATGTTTAATGAATGAAGGTGATCTTAATGTAATGAAGCTAATGAAGAATGTTGACTCTTATATGTTTAAATGTAAAGATGCATGCAATACTTAGTTTGTTTCATGAATTACTTCCTTGTTATGACTTGTTGTATAGGAATGTGGCTTGTCTAGGGTGACTTCAAAGGAGTACTTAGTGTGAGTAGTAGTATGGGATGCTACTTGCACATTGCACAAGTATGACTTAGAGTTGTCTTAGATGTTGGTCTTAATGTGATAATGTGATTCATGTGATGTTTATGTTTGTTATATGCTTTATTGTGTAAAGGTGGAAAGGAGGAATGGTATGTTCACTTTACGTGATCTTAATGTGGTACCTTGGTGTGGATGGTGGTATGGGACGCTATCCATACATTGCACAAGGTATAAGCATGAGGGTTACTTGAGGTGGAGGCTTAAGGTGAATGTAAAGGTTTACATGGCTTTTTTTTCAAAGTGTGAAAATGTGATTTGCATGTTGGTTGTGACTTATACTATGCCTTTTTTTTTTTATCAATATTCATGAAGTTTTACTAAAATGGCATATATCATGACTTTCAAACAAAGATGTCCTTTTTAAGCATATTTTTGCATGGTCATCATACTTAATACATTTTGTGTGCTAACCCATATTCTCTTTACTTTTATAAAGTGTAGGGATTGGCACTCAATTTGATCATTCCTAGTCAAGCTTGGAATAGTGTTCTCCAAGACATTTTGGGTATGTCCTCATAGATCGAGGACAAGGAATTTTATTGTTCTAGTTTTTTCATGTTTTAAGACTATTGTTAAGATTTCGATTGTAAAGGATCGTGACCCTATCTTGTATAAAGTTTTGTCTAAGATGGCCATGTGAGACTTTAGAAATTTGTTGCTTTATAAATCTCTTTAGATTGTATGGTTTTTGAATAAAAAGTTTTAATTCCGTATAATTTCTATTACCTATGCGATGTGATGTATGAATGCTATGAGGCTTTTATAAGACCCCTTTGAGGTCGAGTACGCCGTGTTACAACTAGGGGGTTCTCTTGGGTTTTGACAAATTGTGCTTCTTTGGGGTTTGGTCTACCAGCACCCACATCATTTACACTCTTCAACCCACTACCCATCACATTTTTTGACAACATATCAAGTTGGGTCATCATTCTGGCCATATTTTTGTCCTTCTGTTTATCATTCTTGATCTACTCTTTCGACATCCTAAAAGTTAGAGGAAACACTTGGTACTCACAAGTGTACCATGATCTATTTATCTTGGTCATGCCATCAAGAAGTTGAGACACTACTTCATAGGGTTATTGCATTATATATCTGGTACAAGTTGATCAGTAACTCATTTGTTCACCGAGTCAAGACTTTGGTAGTCCGTGAGTTGGACATTGAAGTACCAACTTCTGAAATTGCAGCCACGTCTTGTGGATTGGTTCACCCTCCAAGCGCTTGAAACTTTGGATACTATCCCTTAGCATCATCATCTTTAACGGGGGAAAGAATCTCACATGGAACGCTGTGGTAAGTTCTTCCAAAGAGGTGATGGAGTCCCTTGGTAACTCAGCCAACCATTTGGTAGCTTCACCCATCAAGAAGAATGGAAACAGCCTGAGACGGACAGATTCTTGTGATATGTTCTTGAATGAGAATGGAGCACAAACATCCACGGAGTTCTGAATATGCTCATGGAGATATTCGTGGGCCAGCCCTCCGTATAATCCTTTCATTTGGAGGAGCTGTAGCATTGTTCTAGTAACATCGAAGACAACATTACCCTCAATAGGAGGTAGACGAATTGCACCAACACCATTCTATTGAATTAGGTCATTCACAACACTAAGATTCCCAATGTCGTCTTGGTGGCCCACTTGGCTACCATTACTCCCGTTCACGCTCATCTCTTCCTCTGTTCAAAACAAGTAACACAAACACAAACCAAAGTAAGTCAATTCAACAACAACCAAAAAGATCACAATTCAACTTGAATAATATAATTCCAAAAATCACCACTCCCCGGCAGCGGTGCCATTTTATTAAACGTCTTAAATACACCTAATCTAATTCTAGGTGTAGACGATCGTTATCTAGTATAAAACCCAACAAAGAGTTGGGGTTGAATCCACAGGGAGCGGTATGTGTTTAAATTCAATTATGATGTTATAAATTGGTTTAAGAGGTTATAGGAATACAAATTATCGAAAACATACAAACAAGTCAAAAGGGGTAACAACGAATGTCAGATGGGGGGTTTGGATTGATAATTAACAGATTAATCAAGTATGAAAACAAGGGATACAACAATATTAAGAGGAGTTCTCGAGATGTGACCATTTATAAGCTAATTACGCTATATGGGTAATTGAAATTTAACAATAATTTGCTGAAATACTATGGTTAGGCTTGACTTTAAATAGCTTTCTCTCGAACAATTATTACGATTCAAGTGATTTCTCTCGAACATCGACAAGCTTAACAAGATAAATAATACACAACCTTAATGCATCCACTCTCTCAAGCTAGATGGATAGAATTGAGTATAGGATTCACTCTCTCGAGTTGAGCCCATATCAATCCAATACCTACAAATCATTAATCAAAAGCTTTCGTTTCAAAACCTCTCTCTCAAGCAAGCCAAGGACTCAAAATTAGAATTGCATTTGCAACTAAAATTCATAGATTAAAACAAAGATACTGATTAAACCCACATTAAAACAACAATTTCTTCATTAAATAACAATACCCATAAGATAATTAGAAAAATACACACATGATCACACCCCAAGAATTGGGATTTTAGCTACACATAATAAAAATAAAGAAACGATTACCAAATACATTAGTCATGATCAGGGTAAAGGTTCCCAAGTCTTTACAATGGTATAAAATGAGTAATTTCAAAGACCCACTTCAAAATCTTCAATTTTTAGCCTCAAAAGCTTCAAAGTTTACATTTGAACTCAATAACTAAGAGTAAACTCTAACTCTCAAACTTGGGGATAAAAAACTCTATGAATGATTCTGAAATTTCATTCCTAAAAATTATTTTAAATTTCAATTTATAGTTGGCCAATTGTTGGCCTAAAAAACTATTAGGTGAGATAAGTCGGGCCTCACCGAACAGGTCGGTGATCCACCGTTTGCTCCAATCCAGCGCGGGTTTGAATTGGCCATTTGTCCTCAGGGTTTTGTGACTTTAGGCGATCAAGGTTGCCATCGCGGAGTCATTCATTTTTTTGCCGACTACCCATTTCTATCGCCAAGTTGGTTCTTCCCCAAGGTTGGCATGCTGGAACTCTCAGCAAGCTAAAAAGCCACTCGGTGATTCGCTTAGTGGTCTTGGCGATCACCAAGATCACTTTTCTTCACTTCTTCAGCTTGTTTGCTCCTTTTTCCCCGGTAGTTTCTTTGCCTTGCTCCTTAGCCTACATACCTGCAAATCAATGCCTTAACATCAACTTATAGCATAATTTAGGCATTTGACAACACTAAAACCATCAAAATAAAGGCCTAATTGAGTCCAAATCTCAGACTCATCAATCCTTTGATTTTGGAGATGATATTGGATACCATGTTCATGAAGTTAATGATTCTTTGAGCTCCAATATACAGAGGATACCTTAGATATGTGATATGCCCATCTTTTTTAGTAAACCCTGTAATGTGTTTAACCCTGTCCACCCTGTCTTGCGAAGCATTTGTTGGAATCATGCAGTGACTTTTTTCAATGTTGATTAATTGCCCAGAAGTCACTTCATAGATCTACTTGCAGGTAGATGTAAAGATAATTACGTCATCTGTAAAGCTAAGGTGGTTTACTTGGGGTCCATTCTTCTCCATATAGAAACCTTGGTGTAGGTAGTGACTATGCAAATTATTCATGAGTCTAGATAAAACTTTAGCACCAATAATAAAAAGTGCAGCAGATAAAGGATCCTCTTGCTCGAGACCTCTGGACGAATTGAAGAAACCATGTTTAGAACCATTGACGATAATAGAATAGCAATTTTTGGACATAATTCTCCAAGTCATATCAATGAACCTCTCCCCAAAACCCATATTTCTCAAACCAAGCAAATATATGCCTAAGAGATCGTGTCGTATGCCATAGCCATATAATGTTTAATGACCACATTGTCCCCTTCATTAGGATTCTTGATGTTATGAATTATTTCCTGATCAAGCATAAAATTCTTCGAGATACTTCTTCCATTCACAAATCCAGATTGATTTTGAGAGATCACGGTATGGAGAATCGGAGCAAGTCTCATACAAAGTAACTTGGAAATAATTTTGTTTGTGAAATTTCTAAGAGATATAGGTCTAAACTCAAAGAGATGATTAGGATGGTCTACTTTTGGGAGTAAGACCAAACAGGTATTAGAAAAATATTTTGGAATAGAATGCCCACAAAAGAAATATTGAACCACCTCCAATAGGTCTTTACAGATAATTTCCCAGAATGACTGAAAGAACTTCTTGTTCATCCCATCAAGGCCAGCAATAGAGGTACTATTCATAGAGAACACCACCTATTCTAATTCTTCCATCTTAGGCAGGTCTTGAAGAGTCAGGTTCTGACTATCTGCAACCATTCTGGGAGTACACCGGAGAACTTCTTCATTAATACTTAAAGTGACTACAAGCCGCTTTATCAATATTCTCATCCCCTTGAATCCATTCTCCTTTCTCATCATATATTTTATGAATAAAAAGTCTTCTCCTCCTTCCTCTTATAAGAGGAGTTCACATCTCGCTCTTTAAACCAGTGTAATTGGGATTTTTGTTTGAGAATGGCAGTCCCCAGGTTTAAGTATTTGATGTATTGAGGATTAATGTATTGAAGCTTTGTTCTGCTATCCTCATTGTTTTCATTGATGGTCTCCTCCTCAACACATCTGATTTTTTCTTCAAATTCCTTCACAGTAGCATGGATATCACCATACTCCTTCCTGGACCAGTTGCTAAGAGTGCTAGAGTCTCTTTTCAGCTTCATATGGAACCTCCACATAGGATTGGCTTCCATAGGTCTATCCCAATAATGTTTGATTGTTTTTGTAAAGGTTGGATTGTAAACCCAACAATTCAAGAACTTGAAATATTTGACCCTTTTCTCCTGTTTGTCCACACATTCCAGCAAAATAGGGCACTGATCTGACCCTACACAAAGCAAGTGAGTATTTGTTGAGAGTGGCAACTGTCCAACCATTTATCATTTACCATGGCCCTATCCAATCTTTTCCAAATTCTTGCATCCGAAGTTCTATGATTACACCATGTAAATTTCTGCCCATGATACCCAAGATCAATAAGTCCACAAACCTTTATTACACCAATGAAGTCAAACCTTTTAAATATGTTGTAGATTTGGC
Organism: Solanum chiquidenum; assembly: GCA_029582725.1. Lineage (NCBI taxonomy): Eukaryota > Viridiplantae > Streptophyta > Magnoliopsida > Solanales > Solanaceae > Solanum > Solanum chiquidenum. The sequence goes on from JAJOOS010024026.1 coordinate 5,757, forward strand.
CTCCTATTTTTTCTTCGATGTCAGTAATAACATTGAAATCTCTCATGGTGCACCATGGTTTGTTGGTATTGGAGAAGGACAAGAGTTTGTCCCAAAGCGGTCTTCTCAAGTAATCCTTGCATGTGGTATAAACAAAAGTACTGAGATATGTAGAGGGAAGGTTGACATGTTTAATTTCACAAGTGATATGTTGATCATCCTGGTCTACAATAATACAATCCATATCTTGGTTCCAAAATATCTAAATATTGCCATTAGTGTTGCCGGTACCATTATTCATGTTGATTTGCATTTTGTAACAGTTCAGTTGAGAGTTACCAGTGAATAGTTCAAGTATAACAATCATGGATATGTTCTAAATAAGCTTGAGTTGTTGTAGTCTTTCCATGGAACCCTTAGTATTGATACTCCTTGCATTACAAACACAAGATACTAATCATCATTTTCTTTAGATTGGGACCTTATTTTGATTTTGCCTGTAGTGGTAGATATGCTGGTAGTTTCTTGCCTGGCAAATTTAATTTTCTTTATTTGTCCTCTTGGTGAGAGGCCTAGTCTAGCACTGACTTGTTGTATCTCTTCTTGGGCCATATTTTCATAAGTTGAACCAAAAGATTTAATAAGGTCGTATGTGTTCACTTCTTCTTCTTCTTCTTCATCATCATCTTGCTCTTCTATAGGTAAAGTATCCTTGTCAATATCATCCTCAGAATGTTCCACACCATACTCATCAGTTTCATTGACTTCATTCTCATTGGATGTATATAAAACAAGATAAGTGTTGATGTTACACTTACTTTTGGGATCTTCAATAGTGAGAGGAGGTATATCAATGCCAGCTTGATTCCCAACAAGAACAAATCTTTTTTCCTAACTGTTTTGTGTATTACCTTCTCCCTTTTCCACTATTTTTTAATTTGATCCCTTTTCTTTTTGTTAAGGCCTAGAGTAGATTTGTTGTTGAGATAATAGCTCTGTTGTGTCCTTTTTTATGTACCCTATCAGTGTCATGGTCATGCTTGCCTCTGTTATTCCCATCTCTGCTCATACAGTATAAGAATCCTGCACATTAGAACCCTCTAAAACTTGTCCTTGTTATTTGTTAACACTCTGCATAATATTAATCTTATTTTGTACAGTGGTAGCACGAGTTTTGTAATGTTTGAACTGATTTCCTCCCTCGCCGATACCCCCTTTCTGCAAGTTAGTTTTGCTCTCCTTAACACCTTCAACCTCACCTACACTAGCTACAGCAACAGTTAAAACAGAAAAATAATTGGAGGGTGCATTGGGGTGCGTAAGAATCAAGCCAGTACCTAAATTTTCCTCCCTACAAGAAATATTCTTCAGTTGGAATTTAGCAGTGGTGGGATCAACATTACTAGTATATTTTTCTGCTTGGGAGTTGTCATTTCCTTTGTCTTGGATTTTGATGTTGTGTACCTGTTCTTTGGGGATTTGAGGGCTTGGATTCATGATATTATTCCTATTTATTTGGGGTTGAGGGGTTGATTCTGGACTCTGATGTTCAAGTTGACTAAGGAACAGATGGAGAAGGACCAAGAGAGGGACCAGAACATGGCCAAGATCATGGCACAACTTGACATTTTGTCTAAAAATGTCATAGGAGCTGGAGCTAGAAGTGTCAATGTCGTGGGTGTCGGGTGTGTTAACCCGGATGAGTCCAAGTTTGAGGTCTTGTATAATGAAGAGGTGAATTTCGTAGCCAACCAAGGTGGTGGTTATCGTTCAAACTACCCAAGGCAGGGTGGTAACCAAGGTTGAAGTAGGGATGAATGTTTGAAGGATCGAGATCGTGAATGGAGGGACCGTAACCCAAATTGGAAGGATGGGGAGAAAGATAGGTATGTGCCTCCCCAGAGCGCCAAAAGCCAAAGGATTCAGAAAGTGGTCAGTCTGAGGATATGCTTTCTTGTATCCTCAACAATGTTGAGGGGTCAGACAAGATTTTAAAGGAAATGAAAGAAGATGTGTCGACCTTTAGTCAGGCCGTCACCTCCCATTCAGTATCGATCAAGCACTTGAAGGCCCAAATGGGTCATATCTTATCTCATCTGAACCCGAGACAACAAAGGGGGTTGCCTAGTGACACTATGGTCAACCCCAAGAATGAGGTTTGAAGGTGGACTTGCGTCATGCTACGACGTTAACTAAGGCGCTGATTGGGAGGCAACCCAAGTTTTATTTATTTTTCTTTTTAAGTTTGCAATAATGGCGTGTTGAATGTGCAGGACAAAGTGCGGAAAGTGAGTGAAAAGTGCAAATTGGCGAGCAAAAGGTCCAGTTGGCGCATCACCGAAGAGGTTGGCGACCCCAACCTCGACCACCGTTAAACTCAACACAACTTCAAATTAGAGTCTGTAAAACTTGGCGAGACTAGGAAATTATTGGCAAATCACCAACCAGTTCGGCGATCATGATCTAGTCCGTTGTTTAGACCCTCAAATTAACTGGAAGTCTTGTAAAACTCGGCGAGGTAGGTGACCACTCGGCGTGACGCCGAGTAGTTTGTCAAACTCAACTAATGTCGCCGAATGGGCGAGAACTGGACGGTTTGTAAATGGCCAAAGGTTTAAACTTTCAAACTCTTCACTTTCCCTCACTTTCAAACTTCACAAACTCACACCCGCACTTTATTTTCTGTATTTCTTGCATTTTTACTGTATTTAAGTCATTGATTTGTGCTTGGATTGGGATAAATTTTCCGCCTAGCATTTCAGTCTTGATTATTCGGCATTAAAGTTTGGTTGCCCAAACCCCAATTTAATTTTTAACAATTTTGTACTCTTATGCAAATAATCTTATCTTGTTGATGTATGTTGGGCCTCTCTGATAGGATTAATTTGTTTTATTGCCTATTTTAATTTTAAAATCTTGCCCATATTATTTTGGATGTTTAAATCCCGTAATTTGGTGCCTTGAAATAGATTAAATTTTGTGGGGTTGTGCTTGCATGTTTCCTAGTTTAGCCGGGAGAAGTCAGAGTATCCCAGGGTAATGGGTGTAATGGTTCTTGCTTTAATTTAGCTAGTGCATGCTTTGATTTTGTTTTCGGGGGTTGCGGAGTTGAATTCGAGAAGTTGGGTTTAAAGTAGGCACGTTGGGTCATTTGGCGAGCTGGGTAAAGCTCACCGAACCACTCGGCGGTTCGCTGAATGTCTCTATCTCACCTTTAATTTCATGCTTCATTTGATGTTGGGTTCTTTAACATTCGGCGAGAAGACTGAGGTCACCGATGGCAATCGACGACTTGCCGAAAGTCTTCTTGATCGCCTTTTGTCTGCACCCTTGAGCCCTTTTTACACCATAACTTTTGGTGGGCAAGCACTTGCTCGCCGAAAGCTGTCGGTGATTCGCTGAAAGGCCCTTCCCATCGCCGACTTGCTAAAACCTTAGAGCAAATCCCTTCGGCGAACCCGATCCAGCTCGCCAAAGCAATTTGGTGACTCATCCAGTGGATCGCCCAGTCTCTCTACAACTGCATTTTCTGTGATTTTAACTGAAAGCCTTCTAACTTTTTCCCGATGTTTGGTAGACATGGACAGACCTAAAGTTACAGGAAGAAACATGCCACCCCGAAGGAAAGCAAATGGGATTACACTTAACAAGGATGCAGCAGCATCCAGGGGTAGGCCATAAAACTTCCCACAACTTGTGGGAAAGGCAAGGGCAAGAGGCCCATTTCTGACCGTGAGACTACTCCCCGAGGCCCCTATATTCTTTCATGGATCCGGGGATTCTATGCAGCTATGTAGACCTTTTTGACGGATACACCCTTGGCAGCTCCTAGTGGGTCTGTTACTGGTGTTTCTTCTGAGATAAATCTGGGTACTGAGACCCAGAACCAAAGTGATGCACCGGGTATTGATGACTAGATATATAGAGCGATTGCGTAGATATGATCCCCTCTTTACCTCCCTCTCTGTCTTACTTTTATTTTGACTTTTGGATATTTTTTGTTTGCATTTGAGGACAAATGTTTTTATTTGTGGTGGGGTGAGGCCCATATTTTGTGTGACTTTCTGTGATTATTGGTGTTTTGTTCATCTATTTGGGTTTTGAGCTAAATATGTGTTATACACAGCTTTTTAGGGAAGGTTTGAGCTTGTAGCTCCATGTTTTTAATTGAAAATGATTTTTGACCCTTCCAAAAAAAAATTGCCACCTCTTATTTGTGTTGAATGTGGCTGCTCTTTTGAAATTTTGAGTATTGGTTTTGATCAATACCGATAACTTGAATAGTGCTCATAATCGAATAAACATGAATGTGCGGCTCTGATGAGGCCAAATGAAGTTTCATAGTCAATATGTAAACTCTTTGCATCTTGTTGTGAATAGCCAAGTACCAGATTGAGTTTCTCGTGATGAGCATTGCACCTTAGGAAAAAGTGTGGAGTCTTGTTTTGATATTGGTGTCGATGCCGTATGTGCTGAGCTTACCGTAAATCATGTATGATGACACCTAGAATTTGCCCCGTTAGTCCGGTTAATTAAGTGAGGCAATTTCTTGAGATGATCTTAGTCAAATTTAAAGAGTATGAACCAATTTAACATTATACCTCTTTTTGTGGCCTACCTTGTAAGTGTGTGAGCCTCTTTTGATCACCCCTTGAGCCTTACCCTTTTCTTGGAAGAAACCTGATGAAAACATAACCTTTTTTGATCCATTACCCATAATCCTCATGATTTGTGGCCTGTTTAAATAGCCAACTTAGGCCAAAATGCTAAGTTGTTGGTGTGGTGAAAAGAAAAGGTAAATCAAGAAAATGCAAAGAAGTCCCTTTTACCCATGTTTTGAGAAAAATGGAACCCCTCCATATAAAAAAAAAAGAGAAAAGAAGAAAAGAATGAAAAAGAAAAAGTTGTGGAATAAAGTTGTGAAAATGCAAAGAAAATGGGGTTTCCAACGGTCCATGGAAGATGAATAAGAGGTGACTTTTAAGCTTAAATGAAAATGATGAAGAAAAGGAAAGAAGGTGTTGTTCACATAACATTTCATGAGGATTTCAGCCTATGAGCCTAAATGACCATACCTTTGCACTCAGCCCCATTACAAGCCTTGAAAATACATTTTTGATCTTGAATGAGCTGAAACAAAAGTCTATTGGAAAATAAGGGAAAAACCTATGGGTGAAAATCATACATTGTGTTCATTTTTGTGAGTGTGAGTGTTGCATTTGATTTTGGAACTTTAAATTGTTAAATCATTGTGTGTGAATATGGAATCATTCTTTGTGTGAGGGCATTTGATCATCGTTGTTGAGCTTGAACTTGCATTTGAAGCAAGTAATGGAAGCTTGAGATTCTTTGGTAATGGTGAGTCACAACTTGAATCTTTGAGTTTACAATTGATCGTTGCATGAGTAAGTTGAGTCTTCTTGTGTGTATTCATGATTGAGTCTTGTGTAGCATTGTTTGAGACATCCTTTTTGGACTGCTGAACTTGAGTTTTACTTGAGGACAAGCAAAAGTTTTTAAGTTGGAGGTGCTGATGAGTCCACGATTTGGACTCATTTAGGGCTTTAATTTAATAGATTTGGTGTCCTCAAATGCATATTTTGTCTCAATAGCTGATGTAAATCCTTGAATTTCAAGTATTTGGATTGAGGGACAAAACATGGACACTATTGAGCAAAAAAGGAACAAGGCATCTGAAAGAACGAAGAAAAAAAGGCCTGAAGATCGCCTAACCCATTAGGCGAGTCGCCGAATGGCCTTAGTCTCGCCTAATGTTCCAGTGTGACAAGTCCTGAATTAGAAAATCAAGTCAGTGATAGAAAGAAGTAGTCGGCGAGTCGCCGAACAGTTCCGCGATGTAGTGCCTTATCACCTAAAGTTACAGAAGTCCAAGGATGCTGAAGGCAAAAGCAAAACGGCAATAAAAATGACCAAAGGGCGGATCAGTGAGTGGATCGGTGATCCCGACTTATGGTGCCGAGTGGTCCTTCGCAGCATATTTTTTTTTACAACTATAAATACTTAGCTTTGAATATCAAGTTTATTATTCAGTTTTAGAGTTTAGAATAGTATTTTGGAAACATTTTTCCTTAGCTTTGAAGATTTGAAGTTTTCCATTTCTAAGAAATTGGAAATGGGTATTGAAGATTCTTCATCTTAGACGTTTGTAAAGACAATATTAATCGTACCCACATGATGGAAACACATTTCGGTATCGATTTCTATCTTTTTACTATGTGTAGCTAAAACTCCAATTCTTGGGGTGTGATTATGTGATTATAGGTTGAATTAATTGCTGGGTATTACTAAATGATAGTTTATTTGTTGTTTAAAAGTGATTTCATTTAGTAGATGTGGTTGAATTTAATGGGATTGTAGTTGCAAATACAATCTTAACTTCGTGTTTTTGTCTTGCTCGAGATATATGTTTTAAAACCAAAATTACTGAATCGATGGTCTGTGGGTATTGGGTTGTCATGGGTTCAGCTCGAGAGAGTGAACCCTAAACCTTTTTCCACACATTCGAGAGAGTGAATGGACTAAAGTGAAGGTTGTGCTTCATTGCAGCTTATTGGTGTTCGAGAGAAACCAATTTGATTCGAGGTAAATTGTTCGAGAAAAAGTTTACCTCCACTAAAGTCTAGCTTATTCACTGATTTGCAGCGGTTTACTATTAATTGCAATTACCCGGTTGTTTAACTTAGTCCATAATCTAATCACATCCGAAGAATCCCATCTCCATATTCGTATTTCGATATTATTTACTATTTTTAGTTTCTAGTTGTCTACGAACACCCCTTTTGATAATTGACACTTGTGTGTCAACCTTTAATTTGCCATGTTTTTCTTCGTAAATGTTTTTATCTATGATTGACTTGAGCAAATTCTTGTTTTTCTCTTGATTCTCGATTGCAAACCACTCCCTTGGGACTCGACCCCAACTTACTAGTTGGGTTATATTACTAATGAACGATCATGGATGCTTAGTATTGGATGAAGTGTTCGGATACGTCAATCAATTATTATTAGGAATATCAGGTTTTTGAATTTGTTGCTGAATATTGTTAGGATTGATTTGAGCAAATTTGTTATCTTTCCTATCACACACATTTTTATGAGCCTCATTATCAACTTCATTAAGTCTTGGAGGTTTACGCGTCACAGACATACGATTTGGTTCCCAATTACTCTTGGCTGCATTTTGGTCTTCATTTGAGACTTGCCCCTGGTTCTGTTTTTTTCCTGAATTACTGTTTCTTTTCCCAGTATTTTGTTGGTCTTCATTGAGTTGCTTCGCCTCACTTGGAATTTCCTGCACTTTCTTCTTTGTTATTTCCGTAGTTACTATAAGCTCATTGTTTTCTTTTTCCATGGATTTTCGTTGGTAATTCTGAATAGTACCCTTATGCCAATTTTCAACATTCAAAGTTTGAAGAATAGGGGTACAACTCTTATTTCCCAAATGTGATTCTTTGGGGCCTCGAGTTACTAGGGATTTTGATGTAGTCGATTGTATGATGCTTACATCCATATATTGGCATTGCATTTGTTGTAATTTTCCGACCATTGCAGAGTCGCAAGAATTTCCTTCATCTTCAACTTGTATTTGCTCAGCCCTGTCATTTGCAGCTCCCACTTCTAGACATTCATTTCGTTCATGTGAATTCAGTCTTTTAGTCAAATAATCAGAACCAAATTGTGTGTGAGTATCTTTAGAGCTTGAGGCGACTTCCTCCAAATCGCCCTTCTTAGGCTTCAATATAGGTGATGAGTCCAAGATTTGGGCTCATTTACAACTTTGTTTTTATAGTTTTAGTGTCCTCAAATGCCTAATTTATGCTATAAATTGATGTTAAAGAATTGATTTAAGGTATATGGGCTAAGGAGGAAGTCAAGGATACTACTAGGCAAAATGAAGCAAAATAAGCTGAAGAAGTGGAGAAAAGGAGATCTTGGTGATCGCCAAGACCACTCAGCGAACCGCCGAGTGGCTGATCTGCTCGGTAAATGTTCCAGTGTGCCAGCCCTAGGGAACAAACCAAGTTTGCGATAGAAGTGAGCAACCGACGAACTGCCGATAGATTCTGCGATGACACAAAGGAACACCCAATGCAAAATGGCCAGGCAAATGAGCAAACGGCGATCCGCCGAACCACTCGGCAAAGCGCTACTTATTCCATCGAGTGGACTTGTGAGCAAAAAAGCTGAAAACTATAAATTGATATTTCAAAGGAATTTTGAGGAGTTCTCACCGACAATTTTCTTCGAGATACTACAGTTCCCATTCTAGAGGAGAGTTTTTCTCTATGGTTTTGAGTTCTTATTGTAAAGTTCTTGAGGATTTTTACTTGGGTTTTTGAATTGAACCTTTGGAAAAGATTGTAATGGATTGGAGACTATTACTGAGTTGATGGATAATCGAGTTGGTAATTGTTTTTATCTTTTTATAATGTTTAGCGAAAACCCCAATTCTTGGGGTGTGATCATGTGATTATGTGTTGAATTAGCTTATGGGTATTAGAAATTACTAACTTAAATGCTTGATTGAAGCGGGTTTAATCATTAGTTGAGTTTTAATTTATGAATTGTAGTTGTGAATGCAATTCTAATTTTGTGTTCTTAGATTGCTAGAGAGAGAGAGGTTTTGGAACCAAAACGTTTGATTAATTGTTTGTACGTGTTGGGTTGATATGGGTTTAGAGAGAGTGAATCCTAAACCCAATCCTACCTACCCATCTAGCTCGAGAGAGTAGATATTAAGGTGTGGGCTGTTCTTATTTGTGAAGTTTGTTAATGTTCGAAAGAAATCACTTGATTTGGGATTGTTGTTCAAGAGAAAGCTATTTCACTCATAGCCTAGCCTACCCACTGATATTTAGCTATTTATTAGTAGTTTCAATCACGCATATAATGAAATTTTGCCTATAATCGGTCACATATCCTCTCTATATTGTTATTTTCTATTGTTTTATTGTGTTGTAGCTGATCATTGCAAACCAAAACCCCCATCTGATATTCATTGTCACCCCTTAGACTTGTTTACCTGTCTTTTTCCATAATTTCTATTCCTATCTATTTAGACCACGTTTGTACTTCATAATTGAATTTGAACATGTACCGCTCCTTGTGGGTTCGACCCTAACTCTTTGTTGGGTTTTATATACTACTTAACGATCATTTGAACCTAGAATTGGATGAGATGCGTTTGAAACTTTTAATCAAAATGGGACCACTGCTGGGGAGTGGTGTTGTTTAAAATTCTTTTATTGAAGTTGAAGTGTGATCTTTTTTGTTGTAGTTGAATCAACTTTCTTTAGTTTTTTTTTGTGTTGGTTGTGTTAAACAGAGGAAGAGATCAGCATAAACGGGATTAATTGTAGCCAAGTGGTCCACTAAGACGATATTGGGAACATTAATGATGTGAATGACCCAATCCAATTGGGTGTTGTTGGTGGAATTCATCTACCCCCTGTTGAGGGTAATGCAGTCTTCCATGTTACTAGCATAATGTTGCAGCTTCTCCAAATGAAAGGATTATATGGAGGGTTGGCACATGAAGACTTTCATGAGCATATTAGGAACTTCGTGGACGTTTGTGGTCCGCTCTGATTAAAAAACATATCACAAGAATCAGTATGTCTCAGGTTGTTCCCATTCTCTTTAATGGGTGAAGCTAAAAAATGGTTGGCTGAGTTACCAAGGGATTCCATCACTTCATGGGATGAACTTACTATAACATTCTCTGTGAGATTCTTTCTTCCATTGAAGATGATGACACTTAGAGACAACATCCAAGGTTTCAAACGCTTGGAGGGTGAGCCTATCCATGAGACATGACTGCGATTTAAGAAGTTGGTACTTCAATGTAACGACCCGAGAGCACCCCCTAGTCGTTACTGGCGTATTCGACCTCTCGGAGGTCTTATACAAGCCCTTAGCATTCATCATAGCATTATCATAGCAAAATAGCGGAAAATTTAAAACTTTTCTATAATATAACACAACACTTAAAAGTCCTCATTTAAACCTTTAATACAAAATCGGAATATTACGTCTCAAGGTAGCCATCTTAAAACACGACTACAACACAAGAGGGACACAACCCTTACAATACAAAAGAACTACTATCTAGTACATTGAACTTAAGGAAACTCATTAACATAAAGGTGCTTGAATCTTTAAGGACACACCCGAACTTGGGAATAGTAAGCCAAGCTCATCACTTCTAAGAAAGGTCCTTTAGCCACCACCACCTACACTTGGTGTAAAAAAAGATGAAGAAGAATGGTGTTAGTACAAGAATGCACTAAGTATGATAACCATGCAAAAACATGCTTTTAAAAGGACATTTAGTTGGAAACCATG
>JAJOOS010024027.1:0-13517 GCA_029582725.1 Solanum chiquidenum
CTTTCCTCGTGAGTTGCGAGAGGCAAAGATAAGAGTGTTTCTCACCCTTAATCCGGAGTCTATGAGTGTTCATGAGTACAGTCTGAAGTTCACACAACTTTCCCGCTATGCTCCGGAGATGGTTGCGGACATGAGGAGAAAGATAAGTTTATTTGTTGCTGGGTTGTCTCGTCAGTCAAGAAAGGAAGGCAAGGCAGCTATGCTGATAGGGGTTATGGACCTAGCAAGGTTTATGATCCATATACAACAAGTCAAGAAGTATAACCTGAAGGATAGAGAAGAGTTTAAGAATAAGAGAGCTAAGACTTCAGGGAACGAGTTCAGAGCTAAGCCTGCACGGTCTCAAGGTAGGGTGGCACAAGGAGGTAATTGGGCTCCTGCATGTGCTAGGTGTGGTAGGATCCACCCAAGTAAGTGTCGTGATGGTCAGTCAGGTTGTTTCAAGTGTGGCCAAGAGGGCCACTTCAAGAAAGAGTGCCCAAAGGTCATGCAAGGAAATGGTACGGGTGGAGGAACAAACCATTTATATGCTATCAATAGTCTCCAAGAGCAAGAGGGTTCGCTAGATGTTGTCACTGGTATGATTCAAGTCTTTGACCTTACTGTTTATGCCTTGCTAGATCTATGAGCGAGTTTATCTTTTGTAACTCCATGTGTTGTTATGGATTTTGATATTATTCCTGATCAACTTAGTGAACCATTCAGTGTTTCTACCCCTGTTGGTGAGTTTATTCTAGCAGAGAGAGAGTCTATCATGATTTTCCTGTTTCTGTCTATCACAAGAGTACCCATGGCTGATTTAATTGAGTTAGACATGGTAGGCTTTGATGTCATTCTTGGTATGGACTGGCTTCACGCATGTTATGCCTCAGTTAAATGTAGAATTCGAGTAGTCAAGTTTCAGTTTCCTTGTAAGCCAGTCATAGAGTTAAATAGTAGTTCAGCAGTGCCTAAGGGTCGTTTCATTTCGTACCTTAAGGCAAGAAAGTTAGTTTCTAAGGGGTGTGTATATTACTTAGTCCGAGTTAATGACTCAGGTGTTGAGATACCTCTTATTCAGTCAGTTTCAGTCTCAGTAGTAAAAGAATTCCCAGAAGTCTTCCCAAATGATCTTTCCGAAGTCCCTCCTGAGAGAGAAATAGACTTCGACATAGACATCATTCCAGATACTCGTCCTATCTCTTTTCTGCCATATAGAATGGAACCAGCAGAATTGTAAAAGTTGAAAGAGTTGAAAGAGCGGTTGAAAGTTCATGAGAAGAATCACCCAGCCTGTGATCTAGAGTTGGTTGCCGTAGTTTTGCTTTAAAAATATGGCGCCATTATCTATATGGTGTTCATGTGGAAGTGTTCACCGATCACCAAAGTTTTCAGTAAGTGTTTAGTCAGAAAGAGCTTAATCTCAGACACAGAGAATAGTTGGAGTTACTCAAAGATTACGACATGTGCATTCTTTATCACCCAGATGTGCATTCTTTATCACCCAGGTAAGACTAGTGTTGTTGCTGATGCCTTGAATAGATTATTTATGTGTTGTACCGCCCATTTTGAGGAATGTAAGAAAGAGTTAGCACAAGAGGTGCATAGACTGGAGTTTGATTAATGGATTCCACAGAAGGAAGAATAGTGGTGATGAATGGGTCTGAACCATCATAAGTGTCAGAAATAGAAGGCGAGAAAGACCAAGATCCTTTATTGCTTGAATTAAAGGCAAGTGTTCATAAGCAAAAAGTGGTGGCCTTTGAACTAGGGGGAGATAGTGTTTTGAGGTATCAAAGGTGGATTGTGTAATTGGGTGATTGAACAGAATGATTGATGTTACACTCTTAGCCTAGTAAAAGTACTCTTATTCGAGGACGAATGTTCCCAATGGGGAGATATTGTAACATCTCGCAATTTGAAATAACTAGGAAGAAGCTTATAATTGGAAATAGTCATTTTTGGAAAGAATTAAAATATGGAATTTTTTTTTGTTTAAGTTAAGAAAAGAGAGTTTTTGGTCAACTTCAAACGGCCATAACTCCTAGCTCAGGATGAGTTATGTGTAGTTCCAGATATAATTGGGAAGCCCTTGGAATGATATTTCCAACGCCGCCGAATTTGCACGATTCCGAGTTCGTATGAGTGAGTTATGCCCTTTGGAAGTTGGGCGGTTGGATTAAGGAAAGTCTAATCCGGATATGTGAAGGGTAAACTAGTCTTTTCCTTACCTAATTTGCCTATTTAGTTTTTAGGGATTAATTGGGGTAAAACAAGACTTTATTCAGTTTAGAAAATTAGAATTTACGCTAGGACTTGGAGAGGAGAAGAAAGAAGAGAAAAGAGGAGAGAAATCATGAAATCGCCAAGAACGTTCAAGCTTTGCGAGTGGAGTTCATCGGGGGTGATCCCTACAAGGTATGTGAGATCTTTCTGTGTTGGGTTAGTTCACCCACACACTAACTTGTTTCAAATCCTTTGGTTTGGAGTTATTTACATGTTGAAAAGTGAGGTTCTTGAAGAATAATTGTCGAATTCTTGATTGGTTGTGTTGTTGAGGGTTCTTAGTGATTTGATTCGTGTTTCCGGGTGGATTTTTGAGTTAGATCTGTTGTAAGTTGAAGGTAATAATGATCCTAAGTGATTGGGGAAAGAACTAAGGAAGTTTAGAGGGTTTGGAGATGAAAAACGGAGAAGAAAATTCATCAAACACCAGGGGAATAGGGTGGGGTGTCGCGCCAGCCAGCGCGCCCCAAACCAGTCTCTGAAATTTGGTCCTTGGGGCGCCGCTCCAGCCAGCGCTCCCCACACAGGCCTCTGAAGTTTGGGGCCTGGCGCCCTACGCTACTCAGAGCACCACACACTCCAGTTCACCCCATTCTTCCCCTATCTTTTCGTACTAGTTTCTAAGTGATGTACCTACGTTTCCTAGTTGATTCTAACACTCTAAGGTACATCTAAACATCATTAAATCATCTATAGACATCAGATCGAGAACCTTGAATCCATAATCCAATTAAAGGAAAGTTAAGATCAAGGCCAAAGAAGTTTATAAAAATGTTCTAAGACTTTAAGTGTTGAGTTCCTTATCCCTTTGAGAATTATCTCTGAGTCCTTGACTTGAATATTTCATGCTCATAATTTCGCATGAATATTATAAGTCGAACAGTCTTGAGATAAGAGGTATCTTTGAGTCATTGAGTTGAGTAGTTCATGCTCATAATTCCGCATGAACTCTGAGTTGAGTATTCTTGAAAAGAGTAGTATCATTGAAGTTCTTATGTTCCAAGTATTGAGTTGTATCTATGGTTATTGAAAACCTTGCATTGAGTCGTTCACGTCCATAATTCGGTGTGAACCACATTTTAAGAAGTGTTTTACAAACGTTTTAACTTTGTTTTAAGACTTAAGTTTTGAGTTAAGCAAAGAGTAAAGAGTTGAGTTCATTTTTTCAAAAGAGTATATCGGGACTATGTATTCCCAAAGAGTAAATGTTTTCACATTTAAACAAGAAAGGAAACTGAGATTTCAAAAGAGCATTTGAGCTAGTTTTTCAGTAAAGAGGAAACTATAATTTCCAAGAGATCTTTTAAGCTAAGTTTTGAGTAATTATCTCACACCAAAGAAAGAAGTTATTTTTAAACATAAAGAACTAAGTATATTTTTGGGAGTAGTATTGAGCACTGATATGGGGATGCGAGTTCCTATTAACTCAAGTCTCCATAAACCATGTAGCCATCATGGGTAGAAAAGGGTCATACTTTTTAGATGAATCATTTTCACAATAGACTAGTGGATCCACTTAGTGAAAGTTAGCTTCCTATATCACGGCAAGGTATAGGATTGGCCTCTGCAGCGCGAGGTAAAGCGTTGTATCATCACTATAGTTCTTAAGTGATGGTTGTCAGTTAGAGAAACTCCCACAACAGTAGTAGCATGGTTCCTCAAGGGGTTCTGCTTAGTGTGAATGGAGGTATGTGACTTCATTCATGCATTGCAGAAATAGACTCTGAGAGGGAGCATGGTTTGTCTTTTTATGATATTATGTTTATGAATTGACGACATGTTTTAACTACTTTTCTTTTTCTTTATATTGCACTTGTTTTAAACTGCTTTATAATGAAATAAGTTCAGTTAAGTATTCATGAGTTGAGAAGAGCCAAGGTAAGTGTTTCTTTCAGAATCCTTTCAAGCCTATATCTGTTTTAGCATTCCAACTCGCATACTCGTACATTCAATGTACTGATGCCAGTTGGCCTGCATCGTATTATGATGCAGACGCAGGTAACTAGGATCAGCATCCAGCGCATCGTTGATCCAGTGAGCAGTTTAGAGTTTGTTGGTGAGCCTCTTTGCATTCCAGAGGATCCCTTTTGTTTACTTTCAGTATTAGATAGTTCATTAGGATGTCATGGGCCTGTCCCGACATCCATCTCAGTTATTAGAGGTTTCATAGATAGACAGTCAGTTAGTCATTTGTCTTTACTTTGTTATTGACTTATGTTCAGAGTTGAGTTTCCATTTTGGCTAAGTTAAATGTTTATTTTTAAAACATTATGAGTTCAGTTTCAGCAGTTCTGTTTATTCTTTTAAAGTACATTTATAGTGTTTGATCATTATAAATATGAATATAGTCTTCCGCTGAGTTAAGTAAGCCAGGCCAACGGTTCGCTTGAGGCCAGCAATGGTCTTCGAGTGCCGGCCACGTCCAGGGTGTAGGATCGGGGCGTGACAAACTTGGTATCAGAGCACAGAGTTCAAGAGTCCTAGAGAGTCTATGAAGCCGTGTCTGTAGAGTCCTAGTTATCGGTGTGAAGCGCGCCACATCTATAATTAGGAGGCTGCAAAATTTAGGAAAATACTTCACTTATTTCATACTCATTTCGTGCGTTAGAGTTTGATCTCTAAAACGTTTCCCTCTAATTCGTGCTTGCGCGTGTTTCCAGAGAATCATGCCTACACGAAGAGCAGTCAGAGGTCGTCCAGCTAGGAGGATTGTCAAGGAATGAGAGTTACCAAATGCATATGAAATGCAACCTCAAGGAGAATCTACCCATGCTGAATTCCGTGAAGCTATCCGGATGATAAGTTTAGTTGCGACCTATCACATTGGGGAGAGAGATATTCGACACGAAGTGGTTGATACTTCAAGGATTTGTGAGCTTTTAAGGATGAACCCACCAAGCTTCACAGGTTCAAGTGTCACTGAGGATCCAGAGAACTTCATTGAGGAGCTTAAAAAGGTATTTGATGTGATGCATGTTGCTGAGGCGGAGATGGTGGAACTAGCTGCATACCAAATGAAGGGTGTTGCTAGAATCTGGTTCGACCAATAGAAAAAGAATAGGGCTGAGGATGCGCCAATAGTGAGTTGGGTTGTGTTTGAGAGTGCTCTCATGGGGCGCTTCTTTCCTCGTGATTTGCGAGAGGCAAAGATAAGAGTGTTTCTCACCCTTAATCTGGAGTCTATGAGTGTTCATGAGTACAGTCTGAGAGTAGATTGTGTTAGCTGATAATTCACTGGTATAAACATGACCGACTGTGAGTAATGAGATGTCATAGATTGATCCTTGCATGTTAGATTCATGGTTTTGGATACAAATTGTGTTTGAGATGGTTGTTGCGTAGTGTCAAAAGTGTTTGAATGATTTGAGGGCGGAATGTATTATTTTCTCATCACTTGAGGACAAGTAATGGTTCTAAGTTGAGGGCGTTGATGTGCTGCAAAATCTTGACACATTTGATGTTTGAAAACTAAGAATTAATTCTAGAATTGAGTGTATTTATGTGGATATGATGTGTTTGGTAGTGGGTATACAGGTAAAACAAGTTGATGTGAAAGATTAAAGAAAAGAGGAAAATGCAGTGAAAGTGAATTGAAGCAAGCAAAGACCATAGATGGCTTCACAGACCGTGGTCTTCACTACGGATCATGCAGTTGGTCGTGAATACCTTTCCAGTGAGCAAGCCTTGAGAAGATCAATTGTAGCAATACCAAGTAAAGACCATGGATAGCCTCACGGGTCGTGGTCATCACAACGATCCGTGGGAGTACTCGTGAAGCTGATCCAGTGAATAGGTATCAAAAAAATGAAAATTGAATTGGCCAAGTTAAGACCACGGGCACCTATACGGACCGTGGCCATCGTCACGATCCGTGGTTGTGATCATGGAGTGGATCCAGTGTTTAGGTCATGAGAAGATGAATTATGGTGTTGACCAAGTGAAGACCATGGAAGGCCTCATGGGTCGTGGTGCCAATCACGGTCCGTTGTGGTGTTCGTGAAGAAGCTCCAGTGTACAGGCATTGCATACTCACATTTTGTTTGGGCCAAACATAGATCACGGCAGGCTTCACGGTCCGTGAAGCCTGTGACGGTCTGTCATATAGCCCACACAGTTGCCCGACAGTTCAGTCCTCTTTGAGTAGGACTCTTATTAGACACTTTATTTGAATTAATTAGGGCATTTTTTATGTTTTATCTTGTCTAACCTTGAATGACAAACAAGTTTCCATTATTCTCAATTTTTTATTTTTTATTTTGACATTGAATTAAGTTCAAAGTTTGGATTTCCGGTTCTTGAATTATCGAAGTGGCTTGTTGATTTGTTTATTCTCGTAAGTACTTTCTAAACATGTTTTCATTAGATATTTCTGAATGTTTACGTGAAATCATGAGTGGCTAAATACCACAACTGGGATTGTGGGATCTATGATGTAAATCGAATTGTAATTCCGTAAAATGAGTGATAGGCAATTTATGTTTGCAAATTATAATCTAGCTTTCATTATTAACGTATTCTGATGAGTGCATGCATTGGAGTGAGCCTGAATCTATTATTGTTCGAGAGAAAAGTAATAGTTAGGAAAAAGCTAAATTAACTTGAAGAAATGGAGTCAAAGTTTGAGTTTGAGAGAAAAGAACTTTAACACCATTGTAAACGAGGGTAAAACTAGTAACACTCTGGGACTGAGAGGATTTGAGTGAATATTATCTGATTAGACTGAGAAGTTACAGATATATCTAACTCGTCTATATTTTGTAGAGATAAATTGCCAAAAACTCAACTACGGAAGAACATTGGGTGTAACATTATGGGGAACACAATCCTGGTTTCCTTTAATCATCGAAACAACTTAAGAGCTGAAAGTCTGTTAATTGTTAATCTAGATTCTTATTACAAATCTTAGTTACTAGAATATCACAACTAAATCCATTTTACTTTTCGTAATTATTTCTTTAGGAAATAATAACGACATTTGAGTAAAACACGACAGTGAAATCATTTTTGTAAGGAAATTCTCTGTGGGATCGACCTCAACTCACGTTGAGTTCTATAAATTAACTTTGACCATTTATATCTCTTAATTGAGGTGTAAGTTTGGACGTATCACAATAGGAGACCGCTAGCGTGAGGCTGCCAGAGCGGAAATTCCCTGACAGAGAGGGACAGGGCGAGACAGAACCTCAACCCTGTCTTCTCTGTGTTTCCCAGGTCTCCTTATATAACCCTAATTGAATCCGAACTAACCCCTGCAATCCAATCAGTGTTCAGCAATCAAGGATAGACTATAAAACCTTGTAATAAATCGAATGTTGTAAAAAACAGCAGAAAAACTAACACCCATGTGATTAAAAAATCAAAAGGGGTGTGCAAAATTTTCTATGTGTGAATTTTGGTTGACTTCGGTTGCCTTTATGGGGCATGTAGTTTCAAGGGAAGGGGTAATGGTAGATCCCCAAAAGATTAAAGTAGTCAGTAATTTGGTCAGTTTTAGTTCTGTGACTGAAATTAAGAGTTTTATGGGTCTCGCTAGCTACTATCGTCACTTGTGAAGGGATTAAGGTCATATTTGCAGATTCAAGTTATATGTGACAACATTCAAGAAGTTTTGGTAAGGGGCGACTAGATAATGAACAGTATTACTTTCGAAAATGCATTTAGTAATGTTGTCATAACATGTATGGGTTGCTCAGCGAATGATGAAATTAAATTATGTCAATTGAGGTTAGAAGCTATACTACGAATTCATGGATTGATTGTATATCAAGAAGGGTCAGGATACGATTGCTCCAATAGAAGCGATGTTTACTTGGTTAAGTTATTAAATATGTTACAATTATGGATAATTTGTGCATATGAGGAGGAAATCAACGAAGCCGTGGAGGCCAGGGAAATGGTAATGCAGGTAGAGGAGCAATGCAGCCAGGCAATGAGGTTGCCCGTCAAGATGACAGGGCTCAATTTTATGCCTTTTCGAGAAAGACCGAGGCTGAGGGTCTGATACAATGATCACAAGTACTATTATTGTTTGTGACCGGATGGCTAATGTATTATTTGATCCGGGTTCTACTTATTCCTATGTGTCCGTGAGATTTGCCTCTGAATTTTATATGATTTGTGATATACTTGATGCCCCCATCCATGTTTCTATCCCAGTTGAAGAGTCAATCATAGTCACCCATGTATATTGTGTTGTCCTGCTGTGTTTATGGATTTTCAAATTTGGGTTGATTTGGTTATGCTGGATATGACTGACTTGGTTATCCCCCTATTATATGTTGTGCTTAATGGTAATGCTAAGTCGGTAACTCCAGAGATCCCAGGTAGGGAAAGGTTAGAGTGGGAAGGGGGTCCAAAAGTAAGTCAGCTAAGGTCATATCTATCGTGCGGGGTAGGAAATTGGTGGGGCGGGATTTTTTGGTATGATTGGCTCATATTCAGGATGTTTAGGTCGAATCCCCCTCTATTGAGTCTATTCTTGGTGTCAGAATTGAGAGAGCTTAAAGCTCAAATCCAGGAGCTTCTTGATTAAGGTTTCATCCCTCCTAGTGCTTCCCCGTGGGGTGTTCCTGTCTTGTTTGTTAAGAAGAAGGATGGTAGTATGAGGCATGTTGATTTTATCTTAAGCCATAAAGGGGTGGATTAATACCGGGATGGCAAGCTTATGGATAATTAAAGTCCCATTGAGTATACTTGGGTGAAGGCAATTGAATTATTTTAGTAAGAAGGTGCGCATGAACATTAGGTTAGTCCTTTGAATTTGATGGGTATACTTGAGTTTGAGGTGTCGTGTTGATGAAAAGTTTGACTTTGTGGTGATAGTCAGGGATGACTGAGCATAAGTGTAATAAGAGTTTGTGATGGAATGCAACTATTTAATAAAATTGGTTGGCAACTATTGGAAAAGACTTGAGAAATGAGTGTACATACATTAGCTTGAGTGTGATGATAAGTGTTTGGTTCTTGTTTTTGAGTTTAGTAATGACTATGATTGAAATGTTAATGAAATATATTGTAAGATCGATGGAGATGCGATCAATGATAAACGGAGATCCATGAATTCATAAAAATCTTCAAGGTACAAGCTAATGTTGATAGAGAAAGGGATTCTGTTATACGGTGGAAATTACAATTCAGATTTTTCATTGTAAGTCTACATTCATGGTGATGTATTTTGTTAAGGAATGAATTGGCAAGGTGAGAAATGATCAATTGTATCCAGTATTGAGCATTTGCAAGGACTTACACCTGGGTTGAGTCGTAAGTTTACTACTATTGATTGTTATTTTTTAAAATGTTGGTTTATAATAAGGTAAATGGTCGGAGTGTTTATGATGGTTGTTAGTATTGTGAGTATGATTCACTAGCTATGCTCTAGTGTGTTTTCACTCTTGTGGGTGGATCCCTAGTGGTGGATCAGGGGTACCAAATCCTGCGATGTTCTTTTGGTTGAGTGGGAAGATTTGGTTATTTCGAATGACATAATTGGTGTTGTCTTGGAGTTGTTAAAGTATTTTAGTGGTTCGACATATACCACTTGCTTATGAGAATTCATAGAAGAGCTACCCTGTGTGATTATGGTTATCCGACAATATTAATATTTGTCTAGTCGTCGAGGTCATGTATTAATTATGTGTGGATGAATGTGGGGATCATTTAGTCCAATTCTAGTATTCTTAAGGGTAATCTACAATCATAATTGCTAAGCCTAGCATTCGATAGTATGGTTAAAGGGTTGTATGCTTGGACATATCCCTCGATGAGTATCTGATGTCTAAAGATCAAATTTTGTAACTTAAGCTCATGGAAATTTATGCTGTGAGAAGGAGATGTTGATAAGAACTATGATTGGTTGAGTATTATGAGTGTGTGTTGGTTGGTTCAGGTCCACCTCTAATTGTAGCGAGTATTGATTTAGAATTCTATCATGCTTATGTGAGAAATTATTAGTCTTGATGATTGTGTCAAGGTCCTTGATAACATGTGGCAGACGTGAGTACGATCAACTTTGGTGGTTATTGAGAATAACTTTTGTTGTAGTTAAGTTTACGTACAACAATAATTATCACTCGAGTATTGTGATGACTTCATTGAGGCATTGCATGGGAGGATGTGTAGATCACCCATAGGGTGGTTTGGGGCTGAAGATGTAAAACTTTTGGGAGTTGATTTAGTGAAGGATGTTAAGGACAAGGTGAGAAGTATCCAAGTTAAGCTTCTAGCAGCCCCAGGTTCCATCTTCTAGAATGTTCTTTTGCCTCTACTGTTCTCGCAAGTTTTGCACTTCTCAAGCTCTTGGAGGACACCAGAATGCTCAAAGTATGCGGGACAAGTATCCTTAGTGATTCAACGATTCAGATACTACTCTACTCTTACTTTAGCCAGTCTTTCCTAGTTCATCACTCGGGGACGAGTGATAGGTAAATTGATATCTATTGTAACGACATGATTTCGTTGTTAGGAAAAAGCTAATGGGGAAAGAATTGGACTAGAAATCCTCTTGAGTAGTAACTTGAAATTTTCTAGCCTAGTCTAGATTTGGACGAAATCAGAGTTAGGTGAATCTAGGGAAATATGGTAATGAATGAGAAGTGTAATAATGAAATTGATTGTGTTAGTGGATAGCTAAGACATTAAGGAACCCGTACAACTTTACAAAATTGAATTCGGGCGAGTAGAACTCCCGAAATTGTTCTTAGCGTAAATGGGTGTTTTTTGAGTGTCGTGGGATGAAGGTGTGTTGTGAAATGGGGGTTTGGAGATCTTAATTCGACATTCTGTTTCTGTGCAAGCCGTTGTGGTGGAATTATTCCCTCCAGGGCGGGGCCGCCATAACGAGACAGTCGCGATTTAAGTCGGAAATAAACCTCAAAATTATTTTATTTTGCAAGTTTCGACTTTGAGAGCTAGGAGACTACCCCTGGTGCTTTCTTGATAGTTTCCCCCCATTTTTTAGGAAAAGAATCCGAAAAGGGAAAATTCAAGTGCCTTAAGGGATTCAAGCTTAGATTTAAGGTAGGTGATGGTTGTGATTTCATGTTGGTGTGATATATGTTTGTAATTGCTCATTATAATGCATGTATGTATGCAAATGATTGCATTATTGATCACCCTAATCGTAAATGAGGATAATTGAATAATTTTATGTCATGAATCACCTCTTGTTGTATGATTGTGAGAATATACATTGTGATTGTGATTATGGTTTGTTGAATGGATCGGGTGTTACGTTTCGACACACTAACTTGGATCGGTTGCCACGTTCCGGCATAAATATGGGATTGGTTGCCACGTTTCGGCATAAATATGGGATCGGTTGCCACATTCCGGCATAAACATTGGATTGGGTACAACGAACTGGTACACTAACAGTTTGGATTTGAGTTCCATGAGAGAATTATTGAATTAGGTTCCGTGAGAGGACCATTGAATTGTGTTGTGTATCTACTTGTGATGATTACATTCATATCTAATGGTGATTGAGGTTGAAAGATTGTTGTTGCTCTAAATGATAACCAATGTGTATTATTGAGAATGTGGAATGCTACATTGATCCTAAAAAGATTATTAATATTGTATAAGTTCAGTATATGCATGTTTATAATATTGTGGTTACTTGCATGTGGTTCACTTATTGGGATTGCCGCGTGATCCTACCAGTACACTGTGGTTGTGTACTGATACTGTATTTGCTTGTTCTTTGTTGAGTACAGGACATCTTTAAGCGGCTATTGATAGACCTCAGCTAGGTGACTATTGAGCGTGACCGGATTCAAGGGTGAGCCAGTTCTTTCAGGCCACCATGAATCTTTCTTGTTTAAGTCCACTCTTTTCGGACTCAGACTATTTATTTAAGGTGTTGTTTAGTTTCGGGGTTGTACTCCTTGTTCTTAGACTTGTCGTTAGTGGAGTTTTGGTACAATGACTTTCAGGTTCTAAGGGTTAAGACTTCCGCATTAGTTTGACTAGTTTATTTAAACCTTTGGAGTTTATGGGAACTCCGTATTTCTTTTTGTCATTTAAACCAACTTTCGTATCTTTAAATGTGTAGTATTTGGTTAAGTTGTGTAGTTGGGTTGCTGTAGTGGTTCTCCCACCGGAGGGTTAGTGTGGGTGTCAATCACAACGGTCTGGGTCGTGACAGTGAAAGGCCAAAAAAACTAATTAAAACTTTAATATTTTTCTTATTTCATATTCATATTTTGCTTTTATAAAAAAACTTTTATGTTTCCTTTTATTTATTTGTTACATTTTACGTTTTTTTTCTTCATTCTTCTTCTCTTTAACAGATTGGCAATAACACCTGCGGTGATGGCATCTTTGATCCATCAGGTGAGTTTGGCTCTTCCACTACCAGGTCTCCACCCCCATAGTTCTTCCATCACTAAGCTCCTCTCATTTTCAAATCACACACTTCTCACAGTAGCTCTACTAAAAATCCATCGGAAATAATTTATGTTATTCCACCATGTGCGAACAAACTCATCAACAACCAGTTGCAATATGAACCACCACTTAAATCACCATCGCCACATAATTATTTTCATAGCTCCAAGATAGGGGATGCAAATTCAAGCTCAAACACAAAATTTAAAAGTTGAACATTTTTATCGTTTTTTCAGATCTAAAAAGATTTTGGTTATCAAATCTACAATGAACATTATACTATACAAAAATCAAACGAAATATTCATTTTTCAACATTCCTACTAAATTAACTATAACTAAAAACTTAAACCCTAAAATTGATAAAAAGAAATTTTTGGGCATTGAATTGCTAATGATTTTGGGTGAAAATTTCATCATTCAAAAGAAAAAAACAAGAGATTATGCAAAAATAGAGAATCTGAGGGTTGAATCAACGGTTATTAAAAAAATTTAGAAATTTTCAAAGATTGAATTGAGAAGAATTTCGAATAAAACTGATGAAAAATAATTTAGCACCAGGTTGATGATGCTATATGGCTGTAGAATAAAGACAAAAATAATTTTTTATAGTAAAAAATGTGATGTGATGTGGCAGGAGCGTGCATATCACTGCTCAATACAATTCTGGGTATGACTTTTTAAGAGGTATATATTTCAGTTTTAAAATATTAACGGGGTGATAGAACACCCGTGAAGTTGAAGTGTGTAGTTGAAATTTCGGATATAGATTTTGAGGGGTGGGGGGGGGGGGGGGGTTAGACCATTTTCTCAAAAAAAAAAACATGATGATTTAAATATAATTAAAATTATTAAGCAAATAAATTT
>JAJOOS010024028.1:0-14011 GCA_029582725.1 Solanum chiquidenum
AGCTTTAAATTTAGAAATAATATATTTGTTAAGCATAAGTACCAACACTAGTTGATCCTATTGATGACAAAATTGATTTTCTTGCAAGATCGATTTGTGTTCATCTAGTGTTGACACTTAGCTTTAAAAAGTTGTTAAGTTGTTAAAGTTAAAAGGTTGTTAAGTTGTTTAAATAAGTTCAAATAAATAATGTGATTTAGTTGGTGGATTTAGTTGTTGGAATTAAGTCAATACTAAACTAGTTAAAGTTAAAAAATTATTAAGTTGTTTAAATAAGTTAAAATAAATAATGTGGTTTAGTTGGTGAATTAGTTGTTGGAATTAAGTCAAAACTAAACTAGTTAAAGTTAAAAAGTTGCTAAGTTGTTTAAATAAGTTAAAATAAATAATGTGGTTTAGTTGGTGAATTTAGTTGTTGGAATTAAGTCGAAACTAAACTAGTTAAAGTTGCTAAGTTGTGTAAATAAGTTCAAATAAATAATGTGGTGTAGTTGGTGGATTTAGTTGTTGAAATTAAGTCAACATTAAACTAGTTAAAGTTAAAAAGTTATTAAGTTGTTTAATAAATTAAACTAAAATGTAGTTTAGTTGGTGAATTAATTAGTTGGTGGAATTATGTCAAAACTAAACTAGTTAAAGTTAAAAAGTTGTTAAGTTGTTTAAATAATAAGTTAAAGTAAATAATGTGATTTAGTTGTTGGAATTAAGTCAATACTAAACTAGTTAAAGTTGTTTAAATAAGTTAAAATAAATAATGTGGTTTAGTTGGTGTATTTAGTTGTTGTATTAAGTCAAAACTAAACTAGTTAAAGTTGTTAAGTTGTTTAATTAAGTTAAAATTTAATTTCTTATAATATAATTGAATATTTATAGTTAAAGTCTTTAAATTTTGATTTAAATACTTTTGAATGTTATTTTAAGTTTGTTGTTTCATGTTTTGTGTAGATTGTTTATAATTGTGTGCGTTTGATTGGATTGAATAGTGTATAATTGAATTGAATTGAATTTGTAGGTGACAACAAAAACTGGCAGTTTCTGCTGTAAAAAATTTGCAGAAAAAGCGACTGACAGCGTGATTTTGTCCATCGCTTTTCTGGGTTTTAATTTTTTTTTTAAAACCAGAAAAGCGACGGACAGCGTGATTTTGTCCGTCGCTTTTCAGAGATTTTAATTTTTTTTAAAACCCAGAAAAGCGACGGATAGCATGGATTTGTCTGTCACTTTTCAGGGATTTTTTTTAAAAAAAATTTCACAAAAGCGACGGACTGCGTCGCATTTTGGAAATTAAAAAAAAATTGAAAATTAAAATATAGCGACGGAGTCCGTCGCTTTTGTTAAAAAAAAAAAGTAAAAAAACGACGCAGTCCGCGCTTTTTGAAAAGCGTTGAGCTAAAAAGCAACGGAACTGACTACGTCGCTTTTCCGTCAATTTTGACCAAAAAAATGACGCAGTCCGTCGTTTTTGGCCGTCGTTTTTTGACAGTTTTTTAGTAGTGTAAAACTCTCATGGAGAGCCCTAATAACATCTTTTAAAGGATATATATCACCTGCAAAATACATAATAAACATGTCAATTCATGAATAATTAATGCAGAAGAAATAAATAAATTACAGAAATTAATATATAACAAATCAAACATACAATGATCCATCAAGCTCAATCGTCACTATACCAAGTATGTCCATTTGTCCAGCTGCTAGCTCAAGAGTCTACTCCTCACGGGTGTAGCAACATGTGAATGTGAAGGTGTAGGTGATACTCTAGGATGTACATAACATGTGTCAATGGAGGAATACAAGCCATAGCATCCGACTCAATACTGAAATCTCTAAGTCTCGGGCCTGATAGGTGAGGAGATGTAGTTGTGGGAGATGGAGTACAAGATAATATCCTATATTATGATAAGAGCTGTGGTTGAGCCGTTGAGGCATAATCTGTGTAGGTAGGTAAGCGTGGTGCAAAAGAGGTAAAGAATGTGGAGAAGAAGAAGTGTCATGTGGCCGATAGTACCGACTATGATATGCTAAGGGATTCGCAGTTCCATGACAGGTATATTGTTTTTTTAGACTTTGTCCTATATTATCCACATCGTATAGAGCAAGTATATATCAAACTTATAGTTCAGATAACTAGTTATTTTGAAAGATTTATTTAGAGTTTTCCCATAATATATTCATGATCCCAGAACATTTTTTGTTTTTTTTTAAAAAAAAAACCTACAGCAAATACAAAAATAAAAATAAAAATTGAGATCTTGAAGAGTTATATTATTTTGATTTGAATAAATTATGAAAAAAAAAATTAATCGAGGTGAGAGTTTTATTTCATCCAATAACAAAATGATACATAGTAAGTATTTTTTTAAAATAAAAATAAAGAAAGAGTTGTTAGTTTCAAAGGTATAAGTGAACTAAAGATGAAAGGAATGATATTTTTAGACCAAAAAGATGAGTAGAAGGATATTTTCAAACCAAAAGATGAACGGAGGGTATTTTTAAACTCTTTTTCCTATAATTCAAGCGTATTTTTAGGAAGCATTGACCAAAATAAGCTATTTTAAAAACCAATTCACCAAACTAATACGCTTTTTAATTTTTTTACAAAAGTAGTATAAACGTACTTCATGGTAACGTTTTAGGTTATTTTTATTTTAAAAATTCAACGGACAAAAACTGACGGAGCTGACGACTTTAAATGAATAAACGTTACTGTGAGTAACATTTTAGGTGTAAAACGTTACTCACAATAACGTTTATTGAGGATCCAATCACGTCAACCCTGCAAATGCAGAATCAAATCCTGCAAATTTAAAACGTTACTCATAGTAACGTTTTAGGTGTAAAAATCTATGAGTAACGTTTACTAAGAATCCAATCACGGGTCTTCGACTCCTGCAAATTTAGAATAAATCCTACAAATTTAGCTATAAAACGTTACTCATATTAACGTTTTACCTCAAAAATGTGACTGTCAGTTACAACACTCTGTTAAAGTCATATTCCTCCATTTTTTAAAGTGCCACATGTGATTATAAAATAAATGTTAGCATATTCCAACAATATTCAACAAAACTTTTACTTGTGTTGCCCATTGTTAAAATAATATTCACAAAACTTTATCAGGTATGAATTAAATAAGTCAAGTTTATCATAATATGTTAAGTTCTTACTATATCTTTAAAATTATTTTTCTAATTTCTTAATATTATTTAAAAAAATCTCTTAATAATATGATAAACTTGACGTATTTATAGCTAAATTTGCAGGAGTCGAAGACCCGTGATTGGATTCTTAGTAAACGTTACTCATGGTAACGTTTTACACCTAAAATGTTACTGTGAGTAATGTTTTAGGTGTAAAACGTTACTATGAGTAACATTTTAAATTTGCAGGATTTGATTCTGCATTTGCAGGGTTGACGTGATTGGATTCTCAATAAATGTTATTGTGAGTAACGTTTTACACCTAAAAACGTTACTATGAGTAACGTTTATTCATTTAACGTCGTCAGCTCCGTCAGTTTTTGTCCGTTGAATTTTTAAAATAAAAATAGCCTAAAACGTTACCATGAAGTACGTTTATACTACTTTTGTAAAAAAATTAAAAAGCGTATTAGTTTGGTGAATTGATTTTTAAAATAGCTTATTTTGGTCAAAACTTCTATTTTTAGACTCTTTTCCATTTCAAATATACTAACAACTGTCCATCTTTAAAAAAATATAGAATTAGAGGGTGTAAATAAAAGAATATTTGTAAAAAGGGTATGTAGAGGAATTTTCATACAATAAGTTGAAGAGTTAAAGTAAACTCAAATCATAAAAATGCAACATCTAATCACTACTAGTTCTAACGGTACAAAAATGTTGTTCAAAATTTTCATTTTCATTTATATACATCATCAAATTTCAGTTCTTTTAATTTGTATATATGTTTCCAGTAGAGACTGTTTTGAAAAGAAATCTTGATTAGTTAATGTGTGGTCCATCTGATGAGCTATGCATGGTAGAGGAGATACAAGATTCATCAAGTTTGGAAAGTGTATCGGAGACGAATCTTTTTATGCTACTGCTTGAACGTAAGAATGGTGGTTGGCATGGTTCCGGAATCGGTTGTCCAAATGTTGTTAGCATTTGGATAACATCAGACATTGATGGTCTTAAGGTAACAGCAGCTTGAGTGCATAAAAGCCCTACTTTGAGGACTTTTGATGTCTCTTCTGGTGAAAAATCATCTTTCAAGATAGGGTCTAATGCTTTAGTCACTTGATTTGTTGTATACAGTTTCCACACCTGAAATCAAAATGACAGGTTACTAACAAACTTTTAAGAGAAATGTACAACATTAATTCTTACAGTTTGCAGTAGAGATCCAGAGTCATCCTCTGCCAAAGAAATGTTTCTTCTTCCACAAACAATTTCAAGAACAAGCACTCCATAGCTATAGACATCAGCCATCTCTGTGAGTTGTCCTTTTACGAGATATTCAGGCGCCATATATCCTCTACGCGACAAATAAAATCACTAGTTATAATTAAGTTAAAAGAAGGCTGTGAATGCTGTTTTATCATTCTTACAATGTCCCAGCAATTCCAGTGCTAAGATGAGTTTTATCAGCTCCAAGACACCGAGCTAGTCCAAAATCAGCAATTTTCGCCTCAAAATTTTCATCCAAAAGTACATTGGAACTCTTGATGTCCCTGTGGATGATTTTCATATCTGAACCTCCATGGAGGAACGCAAGGCCTTCTGCTGTTCCGACTATGATGTGTAATCGTTCCTTCCAACTTAGAACTTTTATCTTATTCTTATCTACCCAACAAAATTTGAACAACTCAATTAGAAGTCGTCCCTAATTGTCACTGCATGTATAGATATAAATTCATCGATAATAACGTACCATCAAGGTATTGATCTAGGCTCTTATTAGGCACAAACTCATAGACAAGGAGGCTCTCGGGGCCTTCAATGCTGCAACCCAACAACTTGACAAGATTTTTGTGCTCAATCCCATGGATAAGGTTAACCTCATTGAAGAACTCATCAACCCAGTGCCTTGTATTGAAAAACAGTCTCTTAACTGCAACAACCTTCCCATTAGGAAGAGTCCCCTTGTATACAGAACCATTTCCTCCTTGGCCTACTATTGTTGATGGATCAAAGTAGTTTGTTGCCTTTTCAAGTTTTTCATATTTAAAGTGCAAGCTGGACCTCTTGTATGAATTCGATATCTTGCCAAGATTAATGAATTCTGTGGCCAAGAAAAATTGCAAACATTTATGTAATTGGTTTATAACATATACGACTGATCGATCATCTAAATTGACAAATTAAGGTTAGTTTCTTTTATGATACCTTGTTTTCGCTTTAACGATTTTTTACGAGCTACGTACGCAACAAAGAGAAACAGCATGGAGAAAGCTATCATTGCAAAAACGATAACTATTATCACCCCTTTGCTTAACCCTGAAACCAAGAGCATTTAATTACAAATTAGTCAAAAGCAAGCATATTATTGACCTTGAGAGGAAAAAAACAGAGTTGAAACTCTCTAAAGAACAAACTTTCAAGTTTAGCAGTCAAAGAGGAGCAAGATAAAGTCTTATAGTATACTACTAAGAATAACAACAGTATATTTGATGTAATCGGACAAAGTGGGTCTTGAGAGATTGTTTTAATAGACTCTCAACCCAAGTCTTATAGTCTAGTGTATCCGTAAAAACTTTGTTTGTTTAATAATATTTTGTCTGTCCATATTTACTTGTCTATTTTTTATTTGACACATATTTGTCACATCTATTAATAAAAATAATAATTGATATAATGAGTTTACAATTTTACCTCATTAATTGATAGAATTTTAAAATTAATTTACTCATTAAATAGTTTTATCTTTTTTTAAAATTAACTCTAAATAAATTGAGAGTATAATAGATACAATTTTTATTTTTTTTCTTGATTTGTCAAAACTGCCAAGTAAAACGGGATAAATAAAAGTTAAAATTACACAAGTAAAAAGGGACAGAGGGAGTATTATTTTCTTGAATATTTATTTTCTATTTTTCTTTTAAGAAAATGTTTAGTACTGGAATTGAACTACGCGTGAGTCCGAGAGAAGAGGAGCTGGTTCTACTTCAACTTCTAAGACAAGTGAAATCCATAATAGCACAATTGATGTTTTATATTTTATACTTTCTGCACTTATTAATTGAGCTAGTTGTATATATATAAATACATACATCCAATCTTTTTCACCAAAATCAAAATATAACAACAAAGAAAAATAATTATTTTACATAGCCATTAAAATGTCTCTGTCGATCCGTATAGACTTGACCCAACAGAAATATTTATAGGAGTAGGTCATATGGATGTCATTATCGATACGTTTGAAATTTTCTGCCTTCCAATTTGCATATATTTGGCTTTAGTACTTAAAAAAAGCATAGAGTCTAACTTGAGTTGTTTAGTAAATCAAATAAGAATTTTTTCCACGGTTGATCTTTTTTTAACAATTTAATTAATCTTAGGAGCTAATGTGTTATGAATTATTTAATTTTGCTATCCGTTTAAAACAATGATTTATGCTGTTGTTGTTTTTTTGTTCAATGTGAATTATTGTTGGATTAGGGGAATAAGACAAGAGGAAGGATGTTAGAGAACTCATATAAATTCGGACTACCATTCTTGTTTTTTAAACAAATATGGCGTTAGTTTGACCATCTCACATAGTTAAGATATTCCTATAATATCATTTTCTATTTTCCTTGAGATAATCAAACAGGACGGAAATTATGTATGATTTATTTTGAAATAAATACTTAAAAAAAAATTTGAGTGTTTGGTAGGAGGATATCAAATTCTTTTGGGGAAACACGTTCATAAAATGCCTTTAATAAAGCTAGCAAACCGGATATCGTTCTAAGATCTTGTTTGGACATTTTTCCTTGTATTGAAAATAACAAGTTCAAAGACATTTTAAAGGGATGCAATGAGTTTCTGAAGATGAATTTTTCGAGATTGAAATCAATTTTTCAATGAAAGGTTTTTCCAATCAATCATTAAAGATGTTTATAACATGTTATTCCCATAACTAGCCGTGTTCAAAAGAGAAAACTAGGAGTTGATGGGAGGATAATTTGCAAAACATTACGTGTTGAGATGCCATTTTATGAAGTATTAACCCAAAGAATAGGAAGTTTGTTTGGCTAAAAATAAGATTTATCTCCAGGATCTATATTGAAAAATAAGTTATGTATAACAGCAAAGCACCAAACAAACGTATCCATCACTTCCCTTTCATAATTCTTTATTTTCATTTAAGCCTATCTAAACTACTCAAAAAAATAAAATAAAAAATCGTAATCTGAAGTTGCTTATCATGCTTTCATCTTTCTTTTTCTGTATTATTGAATACCTTGAAGAAATATTTTACTGCTTTCTTTTCTTAGCAATTCTCATCATTGTTGGCTACTTAGAAGTTATAATCCTTAACATCTTGGAAATGTTTCTTGTAGGGAAAATGTTTTCTTCCATAATAAACACACCCTTAGGTTGTTTGGTTGCTCGTTAGAATTATAGAGGTATTAGTAATGTAGATATCTATAACTTCTCTCATAACTTATACATATATTAGTTCTGCTAGTTTCTAAATTGTCATTCAAATGTCATATTAATTTTATACATGAATACTTTATTTCCTATGTACTTGCCAATCACCGTATAAGTTATACAGAAATTAATACTTCATCTGTTCACTTTTATTTGTCATGTTGCATTTTTTGAAATTCAATTTGACTAATTTTTAAAGTTAAATTAGATTATATTAATTCAATATTTTAAACAAAAAATTTAGATATTCAAAAACTATATGAAAAATACTATAAATTGCAATTTTTTGCATATCAATATAATGAAAAAATATATCGTAAAATGTTAGTCAAATTTTTTATAATTTGACTCTAATAAAAGGTAATCAAAGAATTAAAAGTGGACGATGAGAGTAATATAACTCACTTATTAATTTCTTATCCACCAACCAAACAAGGCGTTAATAAAGAAGAAATAAATTAGATATGTTCATCACGAAGTAAATTTTCAATAGGAATAGAGGTGGTATGGTGAAAAGAGAAGTGATATAGATACCTCTATTAGTAGGCTGAGAATGATGATTGAGGAAATTGTGAGTGGAATACCTCAAATAACAACCAGCCATTAAAGCTCTAGCATCCCTATTAGGCAAACATCCCTTTATAGCTTCACTTGCCTTGTCCAAACATTCTCTGCAACCTTGTTTACTCACTGTTCTCCAACACTGTGCCAATCCATAAACTCCATCCAATTTCGCCACTGCATATCCATCATTCTCATTAATTGCTTTTTTTGTCACGTTTTCAATCAAATTTCCAGCTGCAGCAGCCAAAGCCAATTGATCTGAATCAGTAACAGCCCTTCCAAAGGAGCTGCTACAGTTCACTTTATCTTCAACAGAATCAGTAGTTTCGCTGAAGAAGTTGTAATAATCATAACGGATGAAACAACCATCAAGATATACACGTCCAGAGACAGCAGGGAGGCAAGTAGGGAGTTTAGAACAACTTATAACGAAGCATTGAACACAGTCGTTATGTGGAAGATCTTGGTAACAGTTTGCTAAAGCGTATATCGAAATATCTGTTGAATTAACAGCATAGCTACTGCCCCATCCATGTTCACTCACAAGCTGTGTAATCACTTGCATTTCTTTAGTATACTGTGGGATGATAATGGACGGCAATGTCATGTTGGTGCCACACACCTGCCCTGCTTCTGAAATCCGAGGATCGGCATCACAAAATGTCCCCAACAAAACGATGATCAATTTTAGATAAAAAGGAAAACTAATTGAGCCTGTGAATTGCATCTAGGAACGTTGTTAGAGAGAAGAGAAATGAATGATAAATGTAATTTGCTAGTGTTCTTGTTGCAAGTGTTTGGCACTTTACAGCCAAATTTGCAATTGCTATCATATTCTTTAATCAGTAATTACCTACTATCCTACGATATATACGATATATATTATAGTACTAGTAGTTTATTACCAAGTCATGCACACTTACCAACCAACATGGGTTGTGGTGTACTGGTGGAAGTGTTTCACCCTTAATCAGAGGTCTCGAGTTTGAGCCCTAAATATGAAGAAAATCCTATGCAGAGCGTCATTCCCTAATAGGTCCCGCAGTGCATGATCCGAATTTAGTCGGGCTTCAATGTGGGCTTCGGACACGGGATGAAAAATCAAAAAAAAAAACAAAAAAGAAGTCATGCGCACTTAAATTGTTTCGCCGTCGAAACTTCCATTGACCTTTCATGGTCATATTAGAGGTGCTATAAGGAAGTTTCTACCTTCCGTCTCCACCAATAATCATCACCAAAGTTGCCCAAAATAAAAATGATACTTATAAATTAATAGTACTCCCTCCTTTGTTTAAAAAAGAATGACATGTTTTTCTTTTTTAATCTGTTTTAAAAAGAATGACCTCTATCCCCTTTTGGTAACTTTTTAATTTTCGTTTTTCACCTGACATGTTTAAGACTACAAAATTAAAGAGTAATTTTGTACATTTGACATAACTTTAATTTAGGACCACAAGATTCAAAGATCTTCGTTATTTTCTTAAACTCTGTGCCAAGTCATAATAGTCCACTCTTTTTGAAACAGATGGAGTAATATAAAATAAGAAAGTAGATAAAAGAGAAAAGAGGACTAGAAAATGATTTTTTTATTTGTTTCAAGTATATTCAAGTGTCTTAGTATATACAATATGATGAGTATCACAATTTATGAGATTGTATCGAGGGATATAAGAAGTTGTCATGAACATGACATATTACCTAGTGGAGATCATCGAGTAGGTTAGGGGGGTGTGACTAAGTTATAACCAGTAATAGTTAAGATTAGTGGGGATTTCTTTCTAGAGTAATGGATCTCAACACTAATTATTTCATAACACTCTCCTTTGAATTTTCATGCAAATATAGATAGCTTACCTCGTTAAAAACTTCATAGAAAAAATATATAGTAAAAGAAATAGAATAAATGTATCATATCATGATCAACATATTATACTAAAGTGAAAAAATTTAAAGTGTAAACTAGTATATGAAAATACACTTAGTAAAAATTACATCCTCTTAGGCCTATTGTAACATCTCGCAAATTGAAAGAACTAGAAAGAGCTAGAATTAGAAAGAGTGATTTTTGGAAATAGTAAAAATCTGGAAAATTGGTTAAATTAAGTTTTAGTTTATGGATAACTTCAAACGACCATAAATCCTAGCTCAGGATGAGTTAGGCGTGTTTTCGAACCAAAAATTTAAATGCTTCTCCGCGTCGCGGACCCACCCTCAAACAATGATTTCTTGATTTTTCTCATGTTTAGCTATCTAAAATCATTCCTAAATATCATGAGATCTTTCCTATCACAAATCACAATCCTTGAATTCATAATCCAATTCAAGGAAAGTTAAGAGTCAAGTTAGATGTTAAGAAGCAAGTCAAGAGAAGTTCTTTAAAGTTTTCAAAAAAAACTTTTCCAAATGTTTTAACTTTGTTTTAAGACTTAAAGTTCAAGTTGAGTAAAACTTAAAGAGTAAAGTTTTAAATTTCATTTCTTCAAATGTATATGGGGACTATGTATTACCAAAGGGTTTAAAATGTTTCCACATTTTAACAAGAAAGGAAACCTCGATTTCCAAAGAGCCTTCAGGCTAGTTTTCAGAAAAGAGTAATCGCTTTCTCAATGAAGCAAGAGAGGAAACTTTAATTTCCAAGATAGCCTTTGAGCTAAGTTTTTGAGCACTAATCTCAAATCACATAAAGAAGTATGTTTTAAACATAAGAGCTAGTATCATATTTTGGGAGTAGTAATGGGTACCGATATGGGGGAGAGTTCAGAAAACTCACAGCCCCCATAAATCATGTAGTCACCATGGGTAGAAAAGGGTCATACTTTTTAGATGATTCCTTAATGTTTTTTAGCATAGACTAGTTGATTCACTTAGTAGTTCAGGTTCTATACCCTCGGCAAGGTATATGACGGCCCTGGCAGCGTGAGGCAAAATGATGTTTAGAGGCTTCATAGACAGTCAGATGTTAGTTCTTGAGTTTCTATTTCCTGTTTTAATGGTTGAGACTTGAGTTGCCATTTTTGGCCAGAGAATGTTATCTTGATACATTCTAAGTGTTTATTGAGCAGTTCAGTTTACTTTTAAAAGTATTTTTCTTTATGAGTTAAGTCTTCCGCTGAGTAAGTAGTCAGGCCAAGGGTTCGCTTGGGACCAGCAATGGTGCTCGAGTGCCAGTCCCTCCCAGGGTATAGGCTCAGGGCGTGACAAACTTGGTATCAGAGTACAGAGTTCAAGAGTCCTAGGGAGTCTATGAAGCCATGTTTGTATAGTCCTAGTTATCCGTGTGAAGGGTGCCACATCTATAATTAGGAGGCTGCGACACTTAGGAAATTATCTCACTTCTTTCACACTCATTTCGTGCGATAGAGTTCATCTCTATGCAGTTTCTTTCTAACTCGTGCTTGCGCATAACCGATCGTGAGCTGTGCTATGTTTGAGAATGCCTTCATGGGACGTTTCTTTCCCCGTGAGCTAAGAGAAACAAAGGTAAGAGAATTCCTCACTCTTAAGCAAAAATCTATGAGTGTTCATGAGTAAAGTCTGAAGTTTACCCAACTTTACCATTATGCTCTGGAGATAGTTCCAGGAATGAGGAGTAGGATGAATCTGTTTGTTGCTGGGTTATCTCGTTTGTCAAGTAAGTAAGGTAAGGCAGCCATGCTAATAGGTGACATGGACATAGCAAGGCTGATGATCCATGTGCAACAAGTTGAGGAGGAAAAGTTGACGGATAGCAGAGAGTTTAAGAATAAGAGGGCTAAGACATCAGGGAATGAGTCCGGGCAGCAAAAGAGTAATGTGAACCGGTCTTCTTTCAAACAAAATAAAAAGGGACCTGCTCCATTATCTGCTAGTGCACCTGCACCAGAAACAAAAGTGAGTACAATAGTTAGAATTTCAGAGATAAACCTGCCTATTCGCAGGGTAGTATGGCACAAGGGGGTAGTAAGCCTCCTGCTTGTGCTAAGTGTGGTAGGAACCACTCAGGTACTTGTCGTGATGGCTCCACTAGTTGTTTCAAATATGGCCAGAATGGTCATTTCATACGAGAATGTACAAAGAACAAGCAGGGTAACATTAATAGGGGCAATATACCCCAATCTTCTCCAGTTGCTCCACAGACAGGGTTGTACCTAGAGGAGCTACTTTCGATACTGGAGGAGGAGCAAACCGCCTTTATGCGATCACTAGTCGGCAAAAGCAAGAGGATTCGCCAGATGTTTTCACTGGTATGATCCAAGTCTTTAACTTTAATGTTTATGCTTTGCTAGACCAGGAGCAAGTTTATCCTTTGTAACTCTTTATGTTTCTATGAATTTTGATGTTTTTCCTGAGCAACTTAGTGAGCCCTTCAGTGTTTCTACATCTGTTGGTAAGTCTATTCTACCAAAGAGAGTCTATTGTGATTGTCCCATTTTCGTCAATCACAAGAGTACCATGGCTGATTTAGTTGAGTTAGACATGGTAGACTTTGATGTCATTCTTGGTATGGACTGGCTTCATTCCTGTTATGCCTCAGTTGATTGTCGAACTCGAGTTATCAAATTTCAGTTTCCAAATAAGTCAGTCTTAGAGTAAAAAAGTAGTTCAGCAGTGCCTAAGGGTCATTTCATTTCGTACCTTAAGGCAAGGAAGTTAGTTTCTAAAGGGAGTGTCTATAACTTAGTCTGAGTTAATGACTTTAGTGTTGAGATTCCTCCTATTCAGTCAGTTCCAGTAGTAAAAGAGTTTCCAGAAGATTTTCCTAGAGTCCTTCCTGAGATAGAAATAGACTTCGGTATAGACATTCTTCCAAATACTCGTCCTATATCTATTCCACCATATAGAATGGCACCAACAGAGTTGAAAGTACTTAAAGAACAGTTAAGAGATCTCCTTGATAAGGGCTTTATTCGACCGAGTGTCTCACCTTGAGGTGCTCTAGTCTTATTTGTGATAAAGAAATATGGTTCCCTTAGGATGTGCATAGATTACCACCAGTTGAATAAGGTTACCATCAAGAATAAGTATCATCTTCCGAGAATTGATGATCTTTTCATTCAACATCAGGGTGCAACTTGTTTCTCTAAGATAGATCTCAAATCAGGCTATCATCAGTTGAAAGTAAGGGAATGTGACATTCCAAAGACAACTTTTAGGACCCGTTTTGGTCATTATGAGTTTCTGGTTATGTCCTTTGATTTGACCAATGCACATGCGGCATTCATGGACCTTATGAATAGAGTATTCAAAACTTATTTAGATATGTTTGTTATCGTCTTCATTGATGACATACTAAGCTATTCGAGTCATCTCAGAAGATCATGCTAGTCATCTCAGAATAGTTCTCCAAGCTCTAAAGGATAGAGAGTTGTTGAAACGACCCCAAAAAAGCCCGAAAATGTGCTTCGGAAACACCTATAATGGTAATTTCCATATATCTCAAAACCTGTGCATGATTTCGGAAATTCGACTTCATATTCTTATTCAGGGGGTCAAATTGAGTGGGGAATGGGTCTAACCCGAATTTTAGAGCAACCGTATCAAAATTCAAAAATCGCAAAAAATGCGATTTTCAGGGTCAACTTTAAAGGGGCATATCTCTTAGCACACAAGGAACTGGAAGGGCCGTAATCTATTAAATTAAACCTCTATGAGTTAGCTTTCCAATGCACTTGGTTTCACCTCATTCCGAGTTAGGATGAGGGAGTTATGACTATTTTCGTAAAACCTGTCGGAGCAGATTTGCAATTTCCAGTGAGCAAAGTTACTGTAGCAGGGCTGGAGCGTTTTTCTTTTATAAAAAGGGGATATGTCCCATACTTAGTCATTTTTTTTCTAGCTTCAAAACACTCAAAAACACTCTC
>JAJOOS010024029.1:0-17172 GCA_029582725.1 Solanum chiquidenum
TTGATCCTAACTCGCCTTGAATTGAATTATGGATTCAAGGTATATGATCACATGTTTATGGACGAGTTCTTGACGTTTAGACGTACCTTGGAGTGTTGGAAACAACTATGAAACATAGGTACAATACCATAGAACATGCATGAACAAGTGGGGAAAGAATAGGAAAGATTGGCGCCCTTGGCGCTCTGAGAGGCGCGGGGCGCCAGCCCAAAAACTTCAGAAGGGCCTGCTGGAGCTCTGAGAGGCGCGCCGCCCCAAGGGGGAAAGTTCAGAACCCCTTTTGGGGCGCGCTGGCAAGCGCGACGCTCCAGCCCCTTCTCCAGAAAATCCGACTTTTCTCCCTCTTTTCTCCAACTCTAAACCTTCTAAACTACAAGCTAAGCATGAGTAATTCGTCGTTCCTGCCAGTCAAATTAAGTGGAAGACAAAATCAATTTTTACTTGTTAGTTATGAAGAGAATGGGAAAAAGCAATCAAGACATGCAACAAATCAATTTTTACTTGTTAGTTATGAAGAGAATAATACGAAGAGTTTGTATGCTTAAAATCGTGAGGATATGGAATTGTGAAGAACAACTATAAGATGTACTTGTTAACATGCAACAATACTCAACTAATAATAAGCTATTTTGGTGATACATAATTCTTTAGTGGCCAAGAGCAAAAATAAATCACTGCTGAAGTTCTGCCTTGAAATCCTTTACTTCCCTAAAACCCAATTGACAAAACTGAAAAGACATTTAAGATACCTAGATTTTTAACTCATACTTCTAATATAGTAGAGAAAGAGAATCTCCAAGTCAAAAAAAGATATTTTGAAAGTCAAATCATGTTACCAAGAAGTTAATTAGTTACTCTACTTTGGAGTTCTAAGAACTTACCAGGCACAGTTGTTTGAAAATTGACCATCCTTAGAGGGGTTCCAT
The DNA here is from genome assembly GCA_029582725.1 of Solanum chiquidenum. NCBI lineage: Eukaryota > Viridiplantae > Streptophyta > Magnoliopsida > Solanales > Solanaceae > Solanum > Solanum chiquidenum. Next base: position 927 of record JAJOOS010024029.1, read on the forward strand.
ATAGAAAAGTCAGAACAATTTCGATTTTCTATAGAAATTATGTTAATCCGTTGAATAATTAACATTATTATTAGTAATGACAATACTAAGCTTGTTAAAATTTCAGGAGTCATTAGTGAACAAGTGACTTTTAAGAGTATTAGTAGGTTTTCCTTGATTTTCATCAAACTTTTCCAAATATTAATTAGAATCAACAGAAATAGAAATTATTTTTACGGGGTGAGCTCTTTTACAATATTTGTTCTTTAAGAATCAACCCAAAGAGAAGAATGAGTTCTAAATCTCCATCATCTCTTTAGTTTGAGGGTTTTTGAGATATCTTCCATTATTCTGACTCCTATGTTGTAACACCTCATAAATTCTACGACAAGGATTTGAACCATTCATCGTAAGTATATAAGTTTGGATTAGGTGATTTCTTATTTGTACATATGTCTTAAGGTCCATTCCTAAGTGTGTGAGGTGAACTAGATATGGTTTAGGTTCATAAGGTACCTCTAGCACTAAGTCGAGTTCATAGGTTTCCTACCGGCTAAGTTTTTCCTTGAGTTCATGCAAGGATAAACTTCAAATGACCATAACTATCTGTATATATAGAGTTAGGTGACTCATAACCTATCAAATTGAAGATCTATAAATCCTCTTTCCAACTTCACAAAGTTTGCATCAATCTAAATCCGGAGTACAAAATTTATGATGATTTTACCAAACGGCAGCAAACTAACTGACTAACCGACAACAAGTGCAGTTCACACCTCACTTGTGCATTTCGCACAATGCCAAGTGCGAAAGACACTTAGATCAGCAAAAGTTTGGGAGCTCACTGGAATCATGTGTGATTCACACTTGGAATTGTGCGTTTTGCACAATGCCAAGTGCAAAGGGCTCTTCGTTAATCACATGACATCGACGAAAATCCTTTTTAAGTCAGATTTAATTTGTATCTTTTGATTCCTTGACCATTCTTTCAATACCTAGACTGGTTTTATCTCCTCATCTCATCCTCCTTCATTAATAAGGTAAGTTTTTTCTCCAAGGATTTCAAAATTTTCAATCACAAATTGTTAATAGAAATCTTGACCATTGGCCATAAGATTTTCAAGAAGTTAATTCAAGAGTCTCAAGAAAAGGTTTCTTAATCGTTCTTCATCAACTTACGATTGCTTCGTCAAGATTTAAGGAGCATTTAAGGTATGTAAGACTTCAATGAGGAATTTCTTCTATCCTCATGTTCAATATTTCTTAATCCTTATGAACTTAATTTCATAGTTAAGGTTATCAAATCCACTTTTCAATTCTTCACATTTATGTCCCGAATTGCATGATTTCTTGAATTATTTATTCATGATTATTGATTCTTGACTATTGTACTTTTTTTTGTAAACTTAGTAAGGTTTTTTATTATCATTCTTATGAGTTATTGACATGATATTGTTTATGATTCATGAAGTTTATATTCAACGCATGCTATTAAAGTTTTTAAGCTATTGTGAAAGCTAGTTTGAATATCTACGAGCTATGCATGCTCTAGAATATTATCTCATGATTTAAGTTATATGATTAGAAATAAATATTTGAGTCTCATCATTTGAGCTTTGTTACACACTCTATTCAGATAGATAGATAGTTTACCTAAATATGAGCATATCACACAAGTTTAATTTATTGTTTTGGAAGAATTATTTAGCACCGAGATGATGCAGGTTTAGAAAACTCAAGTTCCATAACTACGTGCCACCGTATATATTAAGTTATATTTTTTATTAATTAATTTCTGTTAAAAATAATAATTTCGGGATGAAATAAGAATCGCGCCGAAAAATTATTGAACGTGCATTCAGAGCTTTGCAATCACGATTTATAATTATCGTAGGGCTGTCAAGTTTGTTGAGAACTGAAGTCCCACATGATATAATTTCATGATCCGGACCGTCGAGAATGGCACTCACAATAACCCTTCGGTGGGAGAACCATTACTACAACCCAGACTAAACAACTTAACCAAAAACTATGCATTTAAAGATACGGAAGCAAGTTTAAATGACCAAAAGAAATATGGAGTTCCCATAAACTCCAAGGTTTAAACAAACTAGCCAAACTAATGCGGAAGAACAACTCCTAGAACCTGAAAGTCAATGTACCAAAACTATACTAACGACAAGTCTAAGAACAGGGGGTACAACCCCGAAACTAAACAAACACCTTAAACAAATAGTTCGAGTCCGAAAAGAGTGGACCTAAACAAGAAAGATTCATGGCAGCTTGAAAGAACTGGCTCACCCTTGAATCCGATCACGCTCAACAGTAGAGTTGTCAATATGAGCTAGCCCACCCCATCCGGGCTAACCCATACAGACTTTGAAATTTGACGGGTCAAGCCGGGCTAGCCCATTTTTTGTGTGGGCCAGCAAATGGTCAGCCCAACCCACAAGTACGTGGGCTACAGGCTTTGCTGGGCCAACCCTCTTTTCTTAAAAGTATATTTTTATAATTTTTTAAATTAAATTATAATTTAAAAATATTATCATAATTGTTGACAAGACAATATTACATGTTGTTAATGTTACTACTTGTTAATCAAATCCACAAATAAAATTATCTTTATAATATTTATTAAATTTGATTTCAAGTAAAAACATAAATAGCTAAATAGAAATATTAACCTAATTGTTTTCAAATATTCATAATAAAACACAAAAACTATGATAATATATCATAGGCTACGACCTATGTAGTGATTCCCTAGAAATTTTAGGGAATTTTAATTTTATGTAGTACATATTTTATAAACATAATTTGTAATATTTCAAACTTTAAACAGATTTGAGTTTAGACTCTTGTTATTTTTAATACTCTATTTTATTTTTATTTTTAATTAATTTTTATTTGGCCCACGGGCCGGCCCTATCCATATTTCTCAAGCCCCACAAATCGGCAGACTTATTCAGGCCGGGCTAAAAAGTTCTTTTCTTAAATGGGCTCTAAAAATCATAGCTCAGCCCTATCAAATTACGGGTTAGGCCAGGTCGGCCCAACGGGCCTAGTCCATATTGACGACTCTACTCAACAGTCACCTAGCTGAGGTCTATCAATAGCCACCTGAAGATGCCCTGTACTCAACAAAGAACAAGCAAGTGCAGTATCAGTACACAACCACAGTGTATTGGTAGGATCACGCGGCTATCCCAATAAGTGAAACACATGCAAGTAACCACAACATTATAAACCAAGCATATACCAAACATATACAATACTAGTCATCTTTTCAGGATCAATGTAGCATTCCACGTTCTCAATAATACACATTGGTTATCATTTTTAGAGCAACAAATAGTCTTTTAACCTCAATCACCATTAAATATGAACGTAATCATCACAAGTAGATACACAACACAATTCAATGGTCCTCTCACGGAACCCAATTCAATGACCCTCTCATGGAACCCATACTCAAACTGTTAGTGTGTCAGATCGTGACACCCGTTCCAATGTTTATGCCGGTATGTGGCAACTGATCCAAGTTAGTGTGTCGGATCGTGACACCCGTTCCGATGTTTATGTCGATACGTGGCAATCGATCCAAGTTAGTATGTCGGATCGTGACACCTGTTCCAATGTTTATGCCGATACGTGGAAACCGATCCAAGTTAGTGTGTCAGAACGTGACACCCACTCCAATCAACAAACCACAATAATAATCACAATGCATATTCTCACAATCATACAGCAAGAGATGATTCATGGCATACAATTATTCAATTATCCTCATTTACGATTAGGGTGATCAATAATGCAATATTCACATACATACATACATGCATTATAATGAAGCAATTACAAACATATATCTAAGCAACATGAAATTAAATCACAACCATCACCTACCTCGAATCCAAGCTTGAATCCCCTAAGGCACTTGAATCTTCCCTTTCTGGATTCTTTTCGCTTGTTCTAGGTCTACAAACAATTCATGTGCGCAAGGGTCAATAATCAAAGGTCTAATTATCTGTATTATAACAAACCCAATAACCCTAGGCCAAATCCAAGATCCTAATACCCAAATTAGGGCTTTTTTCCACCATAATTTCTAGATCAAAACCCTCCCTCATCAATAATCACCCACGAATTTACATTCTACGGATCGAAAAATAGATTCAGGGAGTTAAAACCTTACCTTTAGCCTCAAGAATGGTGGAAAACTGTCAAGAAAGCACCTGGGTCGTCTCCTAGCTCTCAAAGTCGAAACTTGCAGAATAAAATAATTTTGGAGTTTATTTCTGACTTAAATCGCGACTGTCCCGCTATGGCGGCCCCGCCCTGGCGGGAATAATCCTGTCACAATGGCTTGCACAGAAACAAAATGTCGAATTAAGATCTCCAAACCACCATTTCACAACACACCTTCATCATACGACACTAAGAAAATACCCGTTCACGCTAAGATCAATTTTGGGAGTTCTACTCGCCCGAATTCAATTCCGTAACGTCTACGGGTTCCTTAACATATTAGTTATCCACTCACGCAATCAATTTCATTATTACTCTTCTCATTCATTACCAGAATTCCCTAGACTCGCCTGACTCCGATTTCGTCCAAATCTGGACTAGCCTAGGAAATTTCAAATTACTACTCAGAAGCCAATAGGGAAAGAATTGGATCAGATGACCCCCACATTCACCCACACACAATCAATACATGACATTGACGACTAGATGGATATTAAGATTGTCAGACAACCATGATCACACTGGGTAGCTCTTCTATTAATTCTCATAAGCAAGTGGTACATGTCGAACCACTAAAATACTTTAACAACTCCAAGACAACACCAATTATGTCATTCGAAATAACCAAATGTTCCCAATCTTTCCACTCAACCAAGAGGACACCGCAGGATTTGGTACCCTTGATCCACCACTAGGGATCCAACCACAAAAGTGAAAAAATACGAAAGCATAGCTAGTGAATCATACTCACAATACTAACAACCATCATAAACACTTCGACCATTTACCTTATTATTAACCAACACTTTTTAAATAAAACCTTTCTTAGGTACTTAACAATCAGTAGTACTCAACTTTACGACTCAACCCAGGTGTAAGTCCTTTCAAATGCTCAATACCTGATACGATTGATCATTTCTCACCTTGCAATTTCATACCTTGACAAAATATATCACCACGAATGTAGACTTACCATGAAAAATATGAATTGTAAATTCAATCGTATAACACAATCCCGTTATCTATCAACATTAGCTTGTACCTTGAAGATTTTTATGAATTCATGGATCTTCGCTTATCATTGATCGCATCCCCATCGATCTTACAATATCCTTAGCTAAAATTTCAATCATACTCATTACTAAACTCAAAAACAAGAATCAAGCACTTATCATCACACTCGAGATAATGTTTGTACACTCCTTTCTCAAGTCCTTTTCAATAGTTGCCAACCAATTTTATTATATAGTTGCATTCCATCACAAACTCTTATTACCCTTATGCTAAGTCAGCCCTGACTATCACTACAAAGTCAAACTTTTCATCAACACGGCACCTCAAACTTAGGTATACCCATCAAATTCAAGGACTAACCTAATTTTTATGCGCACTTTCTTACTAAAATACTTTAATTGCCTTCACCCAAGTATACTCAATGGGACTTTCTTTATCCATAAGTTTGTCATCCCGGTATTAATCCACCTCTTTATGGCTTAAGATAAAATCAACAGTCCTCATACTACCATCATTCTTCTTAACAAACAAGACAGAAACACCCCACGGGGAAACACTAGGAGGGATGAAACCTTAATCAAGAAGCTCCTAGATTTGAGCTTTAAGCTCTCTCAATTCTGACACCACATGAATAGACTCAATACAGCGGAATTCGACCTTAACATCACGATTATGAGCCAATCACGCCAAACAATCCCGTCCCCCCAGTTTCCTACCCTGCACGACATATATGACCTTAGCTGACTTAGGCTTGTACCCCCTTCCCACTTTAATCTTTCCCTACCCGGGATTTCTAGAGTTACCGACTTAGCATTACCATTAAGCACATCATAATAGGGGGACAATCAAGTCATGCCTAAGATTATACCAAGTCAGTCATATCCATCATAACCAAATCAACCCAAATCTGAAAATCCATAAACACAACAAGACAACACGATATATATGGGTGACTATGACTAACTCTTCATCTGGGGTAGAAACATGGATGGGCAAATCAAGTATATCACAATTCATATCAAACTCAGAGAAAAATCGCACGGACACATAAGAATAAGTAGAACCCGGATCAAACAACACATTAGTCATTCGGTCACAAACAATAATAGTTCTTGTGATCACTGCATCAGACCCTCAACATCGGTCTTACCTGGAAAGGCATAAAATTGAGCCCTGTCATCTTGATGGGCAACCTCTTTGCCTGGATGCACTACTCATCTACCTGCATTACCATTTCCCCGGCCTCCACAGCCTCGCTAATTTCCTCCTCATATGTCAGGTTCTCCACAATTGTAACACACTATATAAATTAGCCAAGTAAACCTCGTTGTTATTAGAGCAGTAGTATCCTGACCTCTTCTTGATAAACAAACAATCCATGAAATCGTAGTATAACTTCTAACCTCAAATGACATAACTTAATTTCATCATTCGCTAAACAACCCATACATGTTATGACAACAATACTAAATGCATTTTCCAAAGTAATTGTGTTCATTATATATTCGTCTCTTACCAAAACTTCTTGAATGTTGTCACCTATAAACTTGAATCTGTAAATCTGACATTAATCCCTTCACAAGCAATGATAGTAGCTAGCGAGCCCCACAAAACTCTTAATTTCAGTCATAGAACTAAGTCGAACCCAATTCCTGACTGTTTCAATCCTTTGGGATCTACCATTACCCCTTCCCTTGAAACTACAAGCCCCAAAAAGGCAATCGAAGTCAACCAAAATTCACACTTAGAAAATTTCGCACACCCCTTTTTGTTTTTGTAATCACATGGATGCCAGTTTTTCTGCTTTTTTTTATAGCATTCGATTTATTACAAGGTTTTATAGTCTATCCTCGATTGTTGAACACTGATTAGATTGCAGGGGTTAGTTCAAATTCGATTTGATTTCTATAAGAAGACCTGGGAAAAAACAGAGGAGACAGGGTAGAGGTTCTGTCTCGCCCTGTCCCACCCGCTCTGGCGGGGAATTTCTGTTCTGGCGGCCTCACGCTGGCGTAAAGATCCCACCCTAGCGGCTCAGACGAAAACAGTACCATGCAATAATTTTTTTTGGGGTTTTTCTCTTTTCTAAATCTCCTAACGGGTTTCAGCTTTACTAAGCAATTTAGGATAATCCTCTGAACTAGGATAATCATTGTCTACCCCGAGTCAATCCAACGATACACAATCCAACTTATTCTCATTAATTCAACACCATAACCCACACATCCCCAGGATACACCCAGTCACTCACACAGTTATTACTCAAGCGCAAGACACGTCCAGATCTTTCTTACAAATCACCTCGTACATTATCTAGACCCTTGCATCGAACTTAGTCGTGACCTTTTTTTCACAACAAGTTTCACGATACTCAGCAGTTACAATTTGCATAGTTTCAATCAATTCAGCCAGCATATTGCGAATATCAAAATTCAGACCCACACTTATTGTGCACATGATCATATCATCACATCCAAGCAAATACCACTTCCACATTCACAGTTAATTCAGGCAACAAGGAACACACATTCACAATTTTCAAGTTACAACTCATAGACAAGCTCGATTTCTAAATTAATTTATTTCCATAGATGATCATTATCGATTTTCTAGTACAAGAGCAAAATGTAAACGGATGCACCCTGTAACTAGTAAAAAGATCACTTATCAGAGGCAATGGATACTTGTTCTGAATGGTGACCCTATTCAACTATTGGTAGTCTATACACATCCTCTATTGCTAGTGATGATGTTACCACTGCTGTTGCTCTAGTTCGGACCATAGAGTGAATGAGGAAAGATACCAATTTGTATCACTCATATACCAATTAAATTGTAGTCATAGCACGAAGGAGTAGAAAGAAGTGAGTTTTTCCTAAAGTCATATAGCCTCTCGAAGAAAAGTACATACGTCTTTGTACCCTTCCGCAAGACTCTACTAGACTCATTTTGGTACAATAAGATCAACAAACCTAGGGCCCTGATACCAACTTTGTCACGACCCAGACCGTCGTGATTGACATCCACACTAACCCTCCGGTGGGAGAACCATTACTACAATCCAGACTAAACAACTTAACCAAAAACTATGCATTTAAAGATACGGAAGCAGGTTTCAATGACCAAAAGAAATACAAAGTTCCCATAAATTCCAAGGTTTAAACAAACTTGCCAAACTAATGCGAAAGAACAACCCCTAGAACCTGAAAGTCAATGTCCCAAAACTCTACTAACGACAAGTCTAAAAACAAGGGATACAACTCCGAAACTAAACAGACATCTTAAACAAATAGTCTGAGTCCAAAAAGAGTGGACTTAAATAAGAAAGATCCATGACAGCCTGAAAGAACTGGCTCACCCTTGAATCTGATCACGCTCAATAATCACCTAGCTGAGGTCTATCAATAGCCGCCTGAAGATGCCCTGTACTCAACAAAGAACAAGCAAGTGCAATATCAGTACACAACCACATTGTACTGGTAGAATCACGCGGGCTATCCGAATAAGTGAAACACATGCAAGTAACCACAACATTATAAACCAGGCATATACCAAACATATACAATATTAGTTATCTTTTCAGGATCAATGTAGCATTCCACATTCTCAATAATACACATTGGTTATCATTTTTAGAGCAATAAATATTCTTTCAACCTCAATCACCATTAGATATGAACGTAATCATCACAAGTAGATACACAACACAATTCAATGGTCCACTCACGGAACCCAATTCAATGGTCCTCTCATGGAACCCATACTCAAACTGTTAGTGTGCCGAATCGTGACACCCGTTCCAATGTTTATGTCGGTCTGTGGCAACCGATCCAAGTTAGTGTGTCGGATCGTGACACCCGTTCCAATGTTTATACCGATACGTGGTAACCGATCCAAGTTAGTGTGTCAGATCGTGACACTCGTTCCAATATTTATGCTGGTACGTGGCAACCGATCCAAGTTAGTGTGTCGAAACGTGACATCCGCTCCATTCAACAAACCATAATCACAATCACAATGTATATTCTCACAATCATACAACAAGAGGTGATTCATGACATACAATTATTCAATTATCCTCATTTACAATTAGGGTGATCAATAATGCAACATTCGCATACATATATACATGCAATATAATGAAGCAATGACAAACATATATCGCACCAACATGAAATCACAACTATCACTTACCTCGAATCCAAGCTTGAATCCCCTTAGACACTTGAATCTTCCCTTTCCGGATTCTTTCCGCTTGTTCTAGGTCTACAAATAATTAATATACGCAAGGATCAACAATCGAAGGTCTAATTATCTGGATTATAACAAACCCAATAACCCTAGACCAAATCCAAGATCCTAATACCCAAATTAGGGATTTTTCCACCATAATTTCTAGATCAAAACCCTCCCCCATTGATAATCACCCACGAATTTTACATTCTACGGATCGAAAAATGGATTTGGGTGTTAAAACCTCACATTTAGCCTCAAGAATGGTGGAAAACTATCAAGAAAGCATTTGCGGTCATCTCCTAGCTCTCAAAGTCAAAACTTGCAGAATAAAATATTTTTGGGGTTTATTTCCGACTTAAATCGCGACTGTCCCGCTATGGCGGCCCCCAGCCTGGCACACCGGCCCTGCCCTGGTGGGAATAATCCCGCCACAACGGCTTGCATGGAAACAAAATGTCGAATTAAGAGCTCCAAACCCCCATTTCACAACACACCTTCTTCCCACGACACTAAGAAAACATATGTTCACGCTAAGATCAATTTTGGGATATCTACTCGCCCGAATTCAATTTCGTAAAGTCGTACGGGTTCCTTAACGTCTTAGTTATCCACTCACGCAATCAATTTCATTATTACACTTCTCATTCATTACCAGATTTTCCTAGACTCGCCTGACTCCGATTTCGTCCAAATCTGGTCTAGGCTAGAGAATTTCAAGTTACTACTCAAAAGTTTTTCTGGTCCAATTCTTTCCCCATTGGTTTTTCCCTAACGACGGAATCAGGTCGTTACATATAATGACCACATGTATTATAGTGCACAATATAATACTCAAGGATGACTGTGATCTTAATGCACCAATTTAAGAAACTTCGAAAGTTCCAACTACAACAACAAAAATAGTGATAGATGAAAATCTCCAATTGAATAATTTTTAACTAGACATAAAAAAAATTAAGAACAAAAATACTCATTTTAAATTCCGTAATGCATTAATAGAGCAATATAATAATCTTGAAAGTTGAGTATTTGTTGAAAATTCAGAATAAATTTTACGATGATGTCATATTTATGTAATTGTATTTCATCAATGATTTCACTTTTATTTGAATTATCCATTAATATGTATATTTATATAAAATTTGCTGCAATTGTGTTATTGAAAAATTTAAAATAAAATATGATTTTATATTACATGAAGATTTTGAAAAGAATAAGAAATATATAGGGGTGATTATTTGGAAAAGTAAGAAATAATTTATTTTATGGAATAATAAAACAAAAATGAAACAAAAATAATAATCATATTATATTATAAATGGGAAAATCTCAAGTGAAAAGTTGAATTACCGTTTTACCCTTTATATAATACTCATAATTATGAAAAGAATCTAATTATTAAAGATTTTTAAGCCAAAAATTAAAAAGACCCATCAATTTCCAGCTTAATTGTTTGACCTTTGATCTTCATCTACATTAATAACATTGCATAAAAAACTCATAATTATGATTTAAGTCAATAAACTCTTCCTTTTCTCGAGGCACAATACTTCTTCAATTGTTTCTTCAGCTCTTGTTTGTGAGCAAACTGATGAAGATAAAAGGTAAAACAATTAAGTTGGAAATTGATGGGTCTTTTTAATTTTTGGCTAAAAAAATCTTTAATAATTTGATTCTTTTCATCCTCCCTTACCTAAGGTCCCTTATTTAAGTCACCCAAAGAGCAATTGAATTTGCAAATCCCATTAAATCTTTTTATTCGAATATGGTGGCAAAATTGTACAAGGCTTCACTGGTTGGTCCACAAGATCTTCCTATAGATTACTACGGCTTCATAGTCGTCATCTTCGGCGTCTTTGGTGCCATGTTATCAGATACAAGATTTGATCGTGGCTTGTTATTATATTCAGTGTGCAATCCCTTGCTAACATAGGGAGTATGGAAAATGATCTTAAACGGATCTCAATGGCTATGATGTTTGGTATCACAGGTCTCAGGACAAACTACTTGAGTGTTAGTCTCCGAGCAAGCAAGACAACTTGATGGAATTGTTTTAGGCACAAAACTTATTTATAAGAACATGTGGATGTCGTCCTGAAATATTTGCATTCTTTTGATGATTCTTATCTAAATGAAGTTGTAGAATAGGTTTTTGTTTTTATAGTTTGAGCTCTTTTTACAGGGTTATTCTGTCCCAAGTTTTAATGGCTCTAATCTTAACAAACACTATCAAAATTATTACTGTGATGATATAACATTTTGTTAGTGAATTCAGGTTTCTATATCTTAACAAATGTCTTATAATGTTGGAAGCAGCTAAAGATTGACTCATCTTCAATATTCTACCTTCATTTCTACATTTCTCTGTTAGATTTCATTCAGAGGTTAAAGAATGAAGAAGATCAAAAAGTTGTTGAAATGGTCGATCATTAGAATTGTTTGATAATAATTATATGAGACAAACGTGCAACACACATTCTCGAAAACTAGTATATTAATAAAAGATAAGACACTTTTTTAAAGCGTAAAATAGAGAGTTGAGATGAAATTGATTGTCCCAAACTACAAAGATTTATAGGAAAAGTTACATGAATGAGTACTTTTCAATAAATAATTATTGGTTTTAACGATATTTTTTATTTATTATCATTTATAGCAATACATAGTAGTACTATGATAAATCTCCTATGTGTTAAAAGTAAATTATGCATGCAATATAAATGCATTATAAGTGTTTTAAAATATATTATGCTTGTTTGGTAAAAAATTGACACAATGTAAGTGTATTAAATTATGTGAGCCATGAATTAAATTTGTATCATACGTGTCTTAGAGATTGTTCTCGATAATATGTGTTAAAACTATACTCTCTCCGTCCCATTTTATATGTCACATTTTTCATTTGCACTTGCATTAAGAAATGAGGTAATTTTACCCTTATGCCCTTATTTAATGTTTTCTTAAGACAACTTTATAATAAATGATGAATATGTTAGATTTCAAAAATATAAATGCATTTGGATGACTATTTAAATTTTAGAGTTTACTTTTGGAGCCAAATTTTTTCACCAATTGATCCAAAATTTTTAAAAAATCAAGTTTTTCCCACCTCAATTTTCCTATATATTTTGTGTAAAATGTTTTTTTTAAATATTTTTATATATAAATTCTTAAAGCAAACATGACAACATCACAAAATTCCTTTGAACTTTTTGAAATGTCATCTTCCTTGATAAAATTTGTTGAAGCTTCAACTTTCAAGATTATTTTTGAATTTTTTTTCATCTTTTATTTTTAATTTGTTTGTTGATAATTTTTTTCAAAATCAAATTTTATAGAATAAGTATTGAATAAAGAAAGTAGTTAATTAATGAATGAAGTAGTCTCCCAATGAAATTAACTACTTGTAGATTTCTCAGGTTAGTCAAAGTAAATACATTTTGAAGATTAATTAATTAATCTATCAAGGGTATAATGGACAAAATATGATAATTTATGCATAAATTTTATAAAATGACATATATTGTGGTCCAGTTATTTTTAGAAAGGGGTGACATATAAAATAGGACGGAGGGAGTATTAGAGATCATTTGATACACCGTATTAACAAAAATAATGCATGCATTAACTGTGTTACCGTGTATTAGTAGTACCTTATTTGGTACACTTTTTCATGCTATGTATAACTAATGTCTGCATTACTTATACACTCTATTTTGAGAAATATATTACTAATATTATAAAATTTCTAGATATTAGTAATGTAAAAAAAATTAATATAAGCATTAGCATGTTTAAAGATTCAATTACCCTCAAAATTCTTTTTACTCATAATAGTTAAAAATATTTTTATACAATACATGATATTTTTAATATACAAAATTAAATACTCCCTCCATTCCATATTAGTTGAATTTTTTAGGCATTTTTTCATTTTTCAAATTAACTAAATTGTTTAATTTTCAAGACTATTTTTAGAGTGTTCTTCCAATTTTACCTTTCATTTGGATTTTCAATGTGATGACTTCAATAAAAATTGACTAATTAATAAGGGTAAAAATAAAAATTAATGTTCAATTTATGTCTTAATCTACTTTTCGCTCAAATATTCAATTAATATAAAATGGAAAAAGTATTATAAAAAATATAATCTTATAACATAATTAAATGCAAGTTTACCTCTTTTTATATTTAAAGAGTAAAATAAAGTATTGAGTTGGAGATGCACCAGTTAGATTTGCTTCCTCCAATATAATATTTGAAGCTCCGTACTCTGACAATGACCACTGAAGGATGGGAAGCACATGCCGCCTGTCAAATCACAACTCCATTGGACGGCCATGATCGCCCGTACGGTTCTCTCAACGGCTACGATCCCCTTTTCCCCAAACCATTCCTGAGACTCCTCTGATAACAGCAAGAAAGAGAGAAATGAGGCATTACTGTTACCTCTATTTTCTCTCTCTACTGTTATCAGGTCGACCTTGGTCGGGTGGGGTATAAAGAGACCAACCAGCACACCTTTTCTCTCTTCAAAAGCCTTATCACTGATAGTGATATCATGAAGTTGAGCTCAGCTTAGATTCTGTCAACTTATTGAATTGAAGAAAAAGGGAATCATCACAATTTAATGAAAGTATTGGAGAAAGAGAAAAGTAGGTGAAAGGTTTTTTATAGGACTTTTTGGTTAATGCATGTGGAGATTGTGAGGGAGCATATTCATAATGTGTAAGAGGTGGGATATCTTGAGGATAAGAGTGATGAATTGGTGGAATTGCTTAGGGTTTCACTTGGTTTTGAGAGTTATAATTGAGGGCTTTGTGTAATTGAGTGGATAATTACAGGGAAGGGTGTTGTTATAGTACTATAATTTTCTTCAGATTTTTTAGAGAAGTGGCTTTAAATATATATATATATATATATGAAGCTTTCAACATCAGGAATGTGTCAGCAAGCTCATGAAGGAGGTATCTTCTACTTCTTTATACTTTTTCTTCTCTTTGGGGTTTTAGCTTTTTGTATATCACTGTCGGTATGTTTGTGTTACACTTTGTTTTTGTTCTAATAAGATAAAAGGAATATATGTTGATTTCTATATTTGTTGGTTAGTAAATGAGATAATCTTAAGTATCTGTAATTAAGTCCAATTAAATTACTGCTGATGGATTTTTTTTTCTGAAATTAGAGAAAAAGTGTTTGAACTCAGAGCTATGGCATGCGTGTGCTGGTCCTCTGGTGTGCCTACCAACAGTCGGAAGTCGTGTTGTTTACTTTCCTCAGGGTCATAGTGAACAGGTCTTTCTCCTTCAATCACATTTCATTCTTTATCACACACAGTGATGCAATCTATTAAGTATTAATTACATTACTGATGGTCCCTTACTCGAATGGAGTGACAGATAGCTGCAACAACTAATAAAGAAGTCGATGCACATATACCCAATTACCCAAATTTGTCGCCACAGTTGATCTGTCAACTCCACAATGTCACAATGCATGTGGGTTTCATCTGTTTTCCCAATTCTCTAGTGAATTACTATTTGCTATGCAAATTGTATTAGGCGCATAGGTAAGTGATTACTTGTCGAATTTCAGGCAGATGTTGAAACAGATGAAGTATATGCACAAATGACTTTGCAGCCCTTGACGCAGGTACAACCGAGTGTTGCAATAAGTGACTCTTAATAATAATGCCTTTTTTGTATCAACTACTTGTGAATGGGGTCACAAAAATACTCTGTGTTGGATTTCAGGAAGAACAAAAAGATACATATCTTCCTGTTGAGTTTGGAATCCCTAACAAGCAGCCTACTAACTATTTTTGTAAGACGCTGACTGCAAGTGATACTAGCACGCATGGTGGCTTTTCTGTCCCTCGTCGTGCTGCAGAGAAAGTTTTTCCTCCTCTGGTAATTACTGGTCCCATGATCCTGTCATTTTGATCTGGCTCTAGAGCTAACCCTGATATTGTTGTCTTTTTTTGCTGGCACTCAGGATTTCTCGCAGACACCACCTTCCCAAGAACTAATTGCAAGGGATCTGCATGATGTTGAATGGAAGTTCAGGCATATTTTCCGAGGCAAGCTCTAGATGTTCTTTTCCTTATTGATCTCTGTAGCTTTACATTGTTTAGAGTATACTCTGTCATGAATTGGGCATGTCCTTGATCTCTGTTTTGTTGCATTTTCCAATCAAAACATCCACTTTGTGTTTGTAGGGTTTTACTATTGTTTCCCAGTTCATACATCCCCTTTTTTTTTTTTTGAATAAGGTAACATTTTGTAAACAGAGAAATACACCAATTGTGTATTTCAGTAGTAATTACATCAGAAGTATAGAAATAAAGACCAAAATTCTAATACCTACAATTCACCTAAATTCTCCAAAAAAGAAGCATCTCCTCCACCTCTTTGGGGAGTACATGATTACACCAAAAATAAAAGGTCACTAGACAGTTCCTCTTCAAACACTAGAAAGGGTTGCTCTTGTTTTCGAAACATCTCTGGTTCTTTCCTTCCAAACTGTTCACTTGATGCATGCAGATACAATTTTCCATCTCTCCTTATGACCTGATCTGTTGCCTTCTTTGTTCCAACTTGCTAACACTTCTGAGGTATCTCTTGGCATTAAGGTTGGCATGCAGACAGGGTTTTTTCTGGTCCGGTCCAGGACCAGTTCTGGCTCCAGTAGACCAGGTTTATTTATACAATTGTGGGGGGGGGGGGGGGGGGGGGGGGGGGGGGGGGGGGGGGGGGGGGGGGGGGGGGGG
>JAJOOS010024030.1:0-12408 GCA_029582725.1 Solanum chiquidenum
TATGTTAAATCTGCAATATGTATTAAAAGTGAATTAAGTATGCAATATATATGTATTATAATTGTTTTTAAAAATATATTGTGCTTGTTTGGTAAGAAATTGACACAATGTATTATAAATGTATTAAAATGTGTGATAAATGTATTATCCATCAATAAAACTTGTATTATGTGTGAATAATAAATTGTTCTTTGTAATATGTATTAAAATTGTATTATACATGTATTAAAAGTGATCAAGTGGAAAAAAATTGTTATTGCTATAAATGGTAAATATTTTTTTATTATAGTATATTTATGTAAGTTTCCCAAAAATTATTTTCTTTTCAGAAAGTGGAAGTTGGCCCAATGGCTATATTTCATAACATATTTTCTTAAATATAAAAATCCAGTAAATTGGTGGGTGCGTGAGACATATTCAGTTGTGTAGCCACATATAGCTCAGGATTGTCAGTTGGACACCATTTATTCAAAAAATATAATATATATATATATATATACGAAGTACATAGATTATAAATTATTTTTCACATGTATATATATTAAATTTTAGTTATTCTTAACAAAATTTATGATTTCGCTACGAATAACATATTCATCAATAGTTGTCGCATTGATTGGCAGTATTTCATACTCTCTGAGTCTATGAAACACACCTCTCTCCTAGAAGAGTGTGTTACGTTGATCACATTATATTTTCACCCTGAAAAATCAGTTCCTTGAATGGAGAGTAGCAGCACAAAATATTTTCTCCATTCATTTTTATTTATTCATATTTATTTGATATATTTTTAAAAAATAATAAATAGAATAATAATTTTATTATACTATTCCATTAATTATAAGTCGTTGGAAAGTAAACTTTCTATTTCAATTCATTTTTCTTTAATCCGTTTCAAAAAGAAGTTCATTCCTTAAATATTGTACTCTCTCCATTTATTATACTTTTAATTGTCATGATTTCCTTTTTTAGAGTCAAACTATAAGAACTTTGACTAATATTTTATGATGTATTTTTTCATCATATTGATATGCAAGAAATTGCAATTTATAGTACTTTTAGTATAGTTGTTGAATATCTAATTTTTTTGTTTAAAATATCGAATTAATGTAATCTAATTTAACTTTAAAAATTAGTGAAAATGACTTTTGAAAAACGTAACATGACAAATAAAAGTGAACGGAAGTAGTATTTTTTTATTTTAGCAAATTAAAATAAATTTATAGTTTTCTATTGATACTAAAAATCTTATCATTAAATAATCACATAAAATACTAGTAATTAAATTAATATTATTAAAACATAATAAAATTAAGTTAATAAAATAAATATTTTTTTTTTAAAAAAAGAAGTGAATATCTAACATTAGTATACCTCAATAAACCATAAAGTCTCATGTTCAATTAACATCACGTTGATCGAAAAAAGAAAAAAAAAAGAGTAATATGTGTAGCCTCGAAAAGCGTTATAACCTCAACTACCAACAAATTCTATCACTCCTTCATTAATTATTCACTTCATATTTTTGGGGCCTCTATAAATACCCAAATATCTCACTTATCTTTTGCACACAACACTCAAGCAAAACACATTACATTTGCAATATTCTAATATCTTTTTTTCATTAAGCATGGAAATGGTTGGCAAAACTGCATGCATTGTTGTTTTGTGCATGGTGGCCATACTGGTTGCACCCCATGCAGAGGCAATGACTTGTGGTCAGGTTACATCTGGCGTAGCTCCTTGCCTCCCTTATCTTACCGGCCGCGGCCCCCTCGGAGGGTGCTGTGGTGGAATTAAGGGTCTTTTGGGTGCAGCCAAGACTCCAGCCGACCGAAAAATGGCATGCAATTGCCTAAAATCAGCCGCTACTGCGATTAAGGGCATTGATGCTGGTAAAGCTGCTGGTATTCCTAGCGTTTGTGGCGTAAACATCCCTTACAAGATTAGCCCCTCCACCGACTGCACTAGGTATCTGACTGACACTGTCTAAAACAATTTTTAAATATTTGTGTTGTCATAAATTATGGAGTATTTTTTTTTTTAAGATTAGTCATATTATACGTAACTATATATGTTCTATTTTACTTGGTTAATGTGGTATTTAATAAATGCAGGGTTCAGTAAGGCAGATGATCAGTGCAATATGGAAGTAGCTAGCTAGGTAGAGTTTCATGAGGAGATTGAAGAATAATAAAGATGGGGTGGAGTTAATTAGTTTGATCCTGTTTATGCATGGATCTAGTTTCATTTATTTTGTCTCATTTATAGTTAGGAGTGTTGTAATGAAACATGATTTGGGGTTGGTTACGTTGTATTACAATCCAAATCTTTCAAAATAATGCGTCATTTTACTACTATCTTATTTTGTTCATGTCTCTCCTTATATATATAATATATTAGATTCCCATGGTGAAAAGCTGAAAATGAAACAATCAGACTTTAATATAAATATTGAACACCGAATAAAAAAAGTATAAAAGACCACCATACTCTGTCTCGAGAGATACATGGATACAATAATGGTATATTCAATGTGATTTCATAATAGAATTTAGAAAGAATATGATATACAGATCTTATCCTTACATTATAGTATTAAACAAGATTATATATATGTGATACGTAAATTAAAGTAGTAGAGAAACTATCAAAAACTGAGAACGTATATCTATATGTTGTATAACAAATTGCAAATTACTATGTAAAGAAAGACGAACTAATACTTACCTATTTCATCGGTTTATTATATTGAGAATATAATTAAATAATAAATGTGTGCTTTAATTTCTCAAACAGTTTAAGCTTTTAGATGATATGATCACACACTTCAAGTGGGCAGAGGTCTTGAGCTTTTATGGTCACACACTTCAACCTTTTTACTTTGTTTACATAGAATTTGCACTTTTAAAAAAAAAAATATATATATGTATATTTTATCATATTTTCATACTAATAGTGCATTTTCTCAGTAATATGTTAAATTGGACTAACAAAAAATAAAATAAAAAATACAGTAAATGCTAAAATAAATTAATAAAAATAAAAAGATATTTTTATTACCGTAAACATACAACGGAAAGAGTCCCAATACATATTTTGCCCCAAGGCGTATGCGGAGTCAGAACTCGGAAAAATCTTTGCATTGATATTCCTGAAAATACTTTTTTCTCAGAATAAATTGTCATTATATAAGATCAATAAAATTTATTTAGAATAATTATGAAAGAATGAAAATCAAGAGATTAATTTAGGCAAATTTAAATGATTGTGTAGACATTTGGTCATAATTTTATATATCTTCTTATTCCCTTTATTTTATTTAAAAGTTATAAAGTTAAAAATTAAAAATGGAGGTGTGTTTGATTTAATTTTTGTAGAGTAAAAAGTATATTTCTTTTAAGACTTGTAAAGATAATAAAATTGAAAAATAGATTTGAAGTATTTTTTAAAATTTGAAATTCGAAATCACAATGAGTAGTTTTACATTTCGTCTTATAGTTTTACATGTTTGAAAATGCTATAAGATAAATATAAATTCAGTCTAATTCAATTTCAATTTTTAGTACTATTTATGAGCTATTTCATTCATCAGTATTATTCAGACTATCAACATAAATTCAGTTGGAAGTATTACTTGATTTTTTTAATCAAAGTAAGCCACTATTTAAACTAATTTATCAAAATAATATGTTTTTTTGAAAATTTACAAAATTAGAATAAATGTATTTGGTAATAACGTTTTAGGTATTGTTTTATTAAAAAATAATCAATGACAAAAAGACAAAAGTCTGACAGGATAAACAGATATAAAACGTTACTATCAAATACGTTTTATTGATTCGTTATTGACAGTCACATTTTAAGGCTAAAACGTTACTGA
This sequence comes from Solanum chiquidenum, assembly GCA_029582725.1. NCBI lineage: Eukaryota > Viridiplantae > Streptophyta > Magnoliopsida > Solanales > Solanaceae > Solanum > Solanum chiquidenum. The sequence continues at coordinate 3,884 of JAJOOS010024030.1, forward strand.
TAATAACGACTCTTTAGAATCCAATTTACTCCATTAGTTATTGTCACCACACTCTTGTTAAATAATCGCTACACGTGGAGCGATTTCCCATTATTTTTTAAGTAGTCCTCGGCTCAGAAATTTTTAATAAAAATAATTTAAACTTTTTTAAGAAAATGGCAGCTATAGCAGCTATTTCTATTTTTTAAACGTTGTTGGGGCAGCGTTGTTAAAAAAAAATCACAGCAGCGATTTTAAAGAATTTTTTTTTGGACCGGCAGCGATTTTTATGTTTTTTAAAGGATTAACGGCGTCAATTTTGTCAGAAGAAAATTGTTCCGTCAGGAGCGATTTTGCCCTTTTGGTTAAAAAAAATTGATGTGCCCTTTTGGAATTTTTGGAAACAGGGGAAGGAAAGTCTTGAACGAGCGCATCTTTTACATATTTCATATATTTTGATGGCAAAAAAAAAGAAATATATTAATTTTAGGATTAAGGACTAAATTGATCACAATTTATGATACATAAAGAATCATTTCCATCAAGTCCTTACATTAAGGACCAAATGAAATCAAAGTCATACATTAAAAAACATTTTGATCATTTTCTCCGGTTAGCACCAAGCGTACAGCTATTTTTATGTTTCAGATGTATGTGTCACCCTATTTTCTTATTAAAATATTCCCTCTACTTCGTATTATGTGAAATTTTGAGGGTTTTCGATCTTATTGTCCAAAAAAATTGAATTATTCAAAACTTAAGATTGATATTTAAATTCTTTTTATTATTGAAATTTAAAATGTTTTAGTAAATAAATATTTATAAAATTATATTTATGATTTTACTAAAAATGATAATAATAATAATATAATTTAAATTATTTTTAAATATTTTTCTTAGTAAATATGTACTTCCTATGTTCCTAATTACTTGTCCACTTTTGAATTGACACATCTATTAAGAAAATAATTAATGACATGGTGAATTTATCATTTTGTCTCTATTAATTATGAAGTAGATGAAAAATTCTACATATTTCAAAATAATTAGTCATTTAATTGAGGATATAATAGGTAAAAATAATTTGTTCTTTCTCAATTTATTAAAATAAATAAATAATTAGAAATAATTATATAAAAAAATCAATAAATAATTAAGGACAGAGAAAGTATTATTGTACGAATTCACTTAATATAAAATCAAAAGTAATACGAGTAAAACGCAACAATCATATATCCAAATAGAGTGATAGAATCAATTCCCAAGAAAGGTGCAGGGGCTCATTGTCCGAAAACAGGGCGCCCACACCACAAATCTGCCCATACATAAAGTTTTCCGTCGAACTTTGTCTCCACGTGTATAAGTATACACGTAGTGGTGGAGTCAGAAATATTATTTAAATTTGGACATAAAAAAAATTCACTCAAATAGATACTCATTATCATTACGTCAAAGACATAACTTTTATTAAGAATATTTAATTTTAAATATATATTCTTTAAATGTAGAATTTGACTTCGATGAAGGACATAAAATAGGACCGTTTAAGTAGCTCTAGCTACACCCCTGACTATAAGTAGGACCGTTTAAAATCGAATCGAAAAAAATATATTGATTTATTTATAATAAATTATTAATTTTGTGATTTTGATAATAATTATTACTTTATTATTTACGAGTTATCTAATTCTAATAATTTTTCTTAACAGATTAATCAATAGCTCATTAATAAGTTAAATAATTATATTTATACCATTTGATATAGTGTTATCTTACCCTTCAAATATAACACCATCACCCTTCACCTGACCACCTCATTAATGTAATTTTTTCATTACTTAACTCATAGATAAAATAATAGTTCTGGGATAAAATTTTGATTTCTTGTTTGGTTGTCATGTTTGGGATAGCTTATCCCACCATTTATATCATAGTAATGAGATAAGTTATCTCATATGCATGGTGAAATTAGTTATCCAAGGATAACTAATTTTAGAATAATTAATCATGGGATAACCTGTTCCCGATCAAACAAAATATATTTAAAGACCTTAATCTAGTTTTGTACTCCTTTTATCTCTAATTACTTGTCCATTTTTGAATAGACACTTATTAAGAAAACAAAGATTGACATAGTGAATTTACCATCTTAACTCTATTAATCATGAAATGCATGAATTAAAAATTTAACATTTTCAAGAAGTTTTATTTTTTTCAAAAATATTAATTAAGAATCTAATAGGTAAAAGAAATTGTTCATTTTTAATTTGTTAAAATCGACAAGTAAAAAAGAAACATAGAATAAATAATTAAGGACTGGGAATACTTATTAAATAATCTATTATGTTATATTTGAACAACTTAAATGTTTTGGGCAGACGTGACACGAAAAGTATGATTCACATTTTGTTGACGTGTGAATATTGTATCAAATTTCATAGTTTAAGGGATTTTAGGCCCTTTTCCATTAAAATAATTTGAAATTACTTAGTATATAAGCTCATACGATTGACTTGATTTTGAATTTCATAGTAAATTTGAAATTATAAAAAGGTTATGGATCTACTCTCTACACTCCTCCCTCCCCGGCCATTCACTTCCTATCTCTTCCTTTCTTTTTTCTATTTGGATCTTGTCCACCATTTTATTTTTTTAAAATTTATGACAAACAAGAGAGAGAACAAAAAGGAGAAAAATAATGATACATTCATATAGAAATAATTAGTTCAATAAAAGATGACTTAATTAAGCAAATATGTATAAATATTATATTTTTCTTTTGTGTGTGCCCAAAATTAATAATAAAAGAATAAAATTAATCATATCTCTTATCCACACCCTCATCCCATCATGACAATAATACTACTTAAAAGAATATAAATATGTGAGTTCATTTCAAGTTTGAGTCCCGGATATCCTAATTAAGAATAAGAGATTACAAAAAGGAATAAAAGAGAAAATGAATAAGACATTTGGATAATTGAGAGAAAATTTTATATTAATAAAAATAATATTTTTTTTAGATGGACAATCAGTCGGGGTAAGTATGGATTTTAGTTGGATCTCCATTTATGAGTTGGGTTAAGTTATAATAAATTGGGGTCTTTTTGAAATAGGCCAATAGGAAGATATCATTAAATTAATTATTTTTTCAATATTATTTTCAAGTGTATCGGGTTAAAATATGAATCATAAGTGGTTTTTATAGAAAAATAGAATTTTTAAAAATATCATTTTTATTATTTATTTGAGAAGGGTTTAAATTTGGACCAATCACATTAAGCAATATAATAAATAAATATTTAATAATTTTACTTTAAGGGAGCTATTAAAATTAAGGGCAAATATGAGTCGAAGGATTAACATCGAGGGTATTTTTGAGCCAAAAGGTGGACGTCAGGGATATTTTAGGGCCGATAGGTGGATGAAGCGTAATTTTATACCAATTTATATACTTAAGGGGCATTTTAGACCCTTCTCCAATGTTTTAATAGTTTTTCTCTTTTTTTTCTACCTAACTTTTCGTTCTTTAAAAAGTGTAAATTGTTCATTAGACAAACTTGTTAGAAATCATATATTTACAACGGAAACATACCAGAATCTTACTACTTACATGAATGATAGATAACCAAATCGTTTATGCTAGAACACATAAACTTGTTGAAATTTAATTCAAGAATTTCTTCTTGAATCGTGAACAGATACATTCAAGCGAATCTACAAGATAGACAATAGCTATGGTCTTCTACAGTGATCCCAAGTTTACATCTGAACTCTCTCAATACTTGGGTGGGCAAGTATGAATAGAAGCCTTCAATCTCTTTTCTAGGTTAGGAGAATCCCTATTTATAAAGATTTCTTCCCAGTCCAAACAGGAGAAGAAAAACCCACGCTTTTCTTGAAAACTAGAAAACTCACGTGCATCTCCCTTTTTTCCCCTCGAAATAGGATTTCGAGTTCTAGTTAAATATGGGTACTGTAGGGACCACAAAATTAATTATTGAGGCTTCCTATTATGGAAATAATTCCAAATAATTAAGTTGAATTATTCTTACCATAATAAATTACAAATCATTTCACTAGAAATTCGTAATTGCACTCCTCTATTTATATTTCGAAATTCCCCATGTTAAGATTACAGATACTAATCAATAAATTAAATTACTGACGAATTTAATTCAATGATTAATTTCCTTTAGAGCACTACTTAACTTATTTTTAATGTGTCGGATTCATAAATTCACTTGCAAGGTTTGACACGATGAAAACTTATAAGTTTCTCAAAAAGGCATATCAACCAATCTCTATAACGAGACATGGATTCCATCAACTAACTTATTATTTCAACAATATATATTATTATCATCCAATCTACCAGACATATTGACCCATCTCAGAATCTGACCTTTTAATAAATCAAAACGATAATTAATATATACAGATCATAATAGTTATATCAGGATTGAGAATATAAGTACATTTAATAGTTTAGAGAATATGTTTTCAGCCAGTCTAATACAACTATCTCTACTCGGTCCCGTTCAATACATACAAAATGCACTAGCATAAGAAGTTGGAACTATATCATTCCCATAATCAAGATAAATTACATATAATCTCTTGCTACAATCGTACCGATGATATGTCCAATTTCCATCCTAGATTGTGAACAAAAAAAACTTTATACTTATAAGAACCGATGATTTAATCCTCTGTGTATAAGCTAAAACTCTACACACTAAATCATCTACTATATAAGTAAACAGATACCATAAACGAATATATGAACTATTAAAACTGAATAAATATTTATTCTAAATATTACTATATCTTAATATATGGTTAATAGTATTTATCCAACAATATTTTCATGGGAAAAAAAATCATTAAAGAAGAAAAAGATGAGAAAATCAAAAAGCTTCACTGACAAAGTGGGTGAATGATGGTGGAGAGTCTGGAACCTAAATAATGAAAAAAAGTGTGAAAATGACCAAAATAACGTGGACAAACAAATTTTACATTTTCTATCAAAAACAACACACTATATGTGATATAAAAATAGGAAATATTTTATAAAAGTATAATTACCAATTTACTTTGATATATAATAACATACGTTCGATATACAATAATATACAAAACTTTCATACTAAAGTACAAAAACATACTTATATTATTCTATTTTATTGAGTTTCATGCGTGAACTAATGAGAGTGTTTAGCGAAATACACCTAGTCTAGACAAAAAATGTATGTCTAGAAATGCTTCTAGGTGTGCTTGTCCATAAAATCTTCATCTATATGTCATATATAACGCCTCTATTTGCTGACTTTTTTAATTGACTTTTTAAAAATCCTAAACTCTCTCCTTTTAAGTCGGAGATATCAATACCACCGCAGAGACAAGACCACAACTACGGAGGTGAAAAAGAAGAATTTATATGGTGAATTGGTGATAATTTTAACCTTTAACATTAAATTTTAACCTAATATTAATCTACTTAGATTTACCACGGTAGAACTATTTTCCCACGTGGAGTGCCACATGACAAAAATTTTAAACAAAGAAGATATTGTGTACACATCATCAAAAATTAGTTGAGGTGTGTTCCGCTAACTATTTGGTGATACTTTAGGTATGAAACTCAAAATACTGAATAATTTAGGTGCGTTTTCTACTTTTAACTCTATATATTTTTATAAAAATGTTTAATAACTTCATAAACAATATTATACACTCAATATAGAAAGATTATACAAAATTATAATAGGTATTTATACTTCCATTTATAATAATATACAACATTATGCACTATTATACAAATATGAATTTAGTTAAACTTCACCAACTGATTTCTCTCGAACGGTAAGATGGAATCTCCTAAAAAGTTTATGGAACGATAAATCTAATGATGACCTATCATCTTCAATTAGTGAGACATCATGAATCACAACATAATTTGATTGAGAAAGATTTTGAAAATTATTGTTAGTTTGCTCTTTAGATTTTGCTAAGTAATTACATCTATAATTTGCAATTTTTTCGAGCTGTGGATGAAATTTTGAGAAGATTCTTGTTGTGTTGAATTCGCCTCAACAAGATCTATCACTTTGGCTCTGAATTTAAATTGGAAGTATCATTTTAATGTGTGGCCGCTATGATCAAATTATTTACTCCCTACATTTTATTTGTCACTTTTAAGATATCAAATTGATCCCTTTCATTTTTATTTTCTTTCTCTTTTGTAAAAATGGCAAAATAGTCCCGTAGTTAGGTTTTTTCACAATGGTGAAATTTCAAGAAGTTGCGATGCCTCAATTTTTTTTTAAAACGTAAGTGTAGCTACAAAGCTAATCATGTTATAGTAGTGCTTTCTAAGTTTTTATGGTTATACTAGATACGGGACCCCGTGCCAGCACGGGGCCCAATATATATTAATATTTTTTGTCTCAATTTATGTGATATGATGGAATTTTAGTATAGAACTAATGAAACATACAGACACATAAAAGTGAGGTTAGGCTATTTGAGGGAAACAGCAAAACGGGTAGAGATAATAATAATTCAGTGAAGCTAATCTCATTTAGAAAGTAATAATGAAGTCAATATGTGAAACATGAAAACACCATTTGAAAAGGAAAACTATTTTTCTCACCAAGTAGAGTATCAAATTTATCGCCATTTGCTATTGCAGTTTCCCTTGACACCGATTTCTCAGCTGTAAAACTTCTATTCGTTCTTCAAAAAACCACTACTTTTCTTTCTGCAACAAGTAAGACTACTTTGTCTTATCATATGAATGAATCAAAAAAATTAGACTCCTAAACTGGCCTCCGTCCTTTGTTTCTTCAAAGATATAGGTACACATGTTGAGAGTAAGGGTAAAAAAGGTTGTTAGTATTTCTTAATATTAGTTAGTTATAACTAACTATTAGTTAGTTAAGTAGTAATGGTCCCAAATCCTCCTATATAAGGGAGATTTGTTATTATTGAATGTAAGTTTTTCAAGTAAGCTCATACACTTGTTGACACCCAATTTTGACCTCCACAATATAGATTAATTACCGAACTTCTTAAATTTCAAACGATTTGAAGTAATTAGGTTTTTTATAAAGTTTAAAATATTTTTCAAGTTACTTCTAATTAATTTTATCATTTTATAATTTTTAAGTAATATATATGTTTTATATAATTAGTATATTTTATAAAAAATTTCAAAATCATCTCAATTTTTTATTTTTTTTATATTTTTTATTTTAGTAAGTAATTTATCAAATTAGTTTAGTTTAAATTATGGTTATAATTTTGAATTATTAGTTTGTAATTAAATTAATTATTTTATTTCGCTAAGATTAAGAAGTTCATTAATTAATTCATAGTAATTCATCTTATTTGATTTTAGCCTAATTTGCCAATAACATTCAATTTAAAGCTAAATTCTAAATACTCTTGGCTAGTCTTTTTTTTTACAAATATATAGACATCTTCTAGTCTTAATTTCAACTCTTTGCAAGACTCATGTTGGGCCATTTTTCTCTTAACAATCATCAAGCCCAAAATCCATTCCCTTTTTGTTTTCCAATTCTGCCGAGCCCAACTCCCAATTCCCAGCCCAATTCCTAACATTATTATACAACACCAACATACATACAACAGAGAAAATAACCCAGCAACATTACAATACACCAAACGACCCGGTACTGTTCTTCTTCTCTGCTAATCGCGACAACAACAACTAGACGGAAAGCCAATGTCCTTATCCCCATTAATGTCGCAACAGCAAGAAAGAGGCACGCCTCTGTCCTCCTTTCCCCTTTCGGAATGAGTCAAGACCTCAAGAAAAAGGTGCTTGTCCAAATCGGTGAAAGAATTCGAATTTTGAATTCGTGATTGACCCCAAATTTCTATCTGTTTCCCCCCTAAAATTTACCCTAATATCTCCCTATATAAGATCTTTTTCTGTTCATAGGGAAGGGGGGATTTTTAGTTTGTTGAAAAAAAAGATATAAATATAAGAATACATACATAAAATCAGTAGCTATATTCAGGCAAAAATCGACGATAAATTTGCTTCTTGTGCTCACCGCTTGCAAAGTTCGTCGTGATCTCGTTGTGGTATTGAAGTTGTTGTCCCTCTGCTCGTAGCCTCAGTTCAGCTGCACCGGAAAAGGTAATTTCCTTGATGACTTCAATTCATTCTAGTCAGCATTTTGTTTGATATCTAAAGTTTACTGTCACTTCTTGTTCTTCCTCTCTCAAGTGTTTCTTTCCTTCTTGGATTTATTATTGGCGATTAAAGATCGGTCGTTTTGATCCAAGTTGATATATTTTGTGTTGTTGAGGTATGTGACGTGTCTTTGGATGGGATCTATGCTTAAAGTTCCTCTGATTAAAAGTTTGGTTTTCCTTTGATTTGAATTTCAAAGCATGTGTCTTTGTTGTTCTTTACTTCTGTGCAGTTGGTTTTTGTTAAGAAGGTTGGGATGATGTTTGTTTGTCGTTAGTTCGATTCTCATGTCTATTTTCGGTATTTTGACATTTAAAGG
>JAJOOS010024031.1:0-17371 GCA_029582725.1 Solanum chiquidenum
GAATTGTGATATAACATTGGTATACAAATGGTAGGAATTGTGTTTTAACATTAGTGTGATTGTCTATTAACCGTGTATATGGTATGAATTATTAAATTGATAAGAAAATGGCATGAATTGTCAAACTAGTGATTTTTTCTAAAAATATCACATTATGATTACCTTCTATTCTAAACTTGTTTTTGGATGAAATTGTGATATAATATTGGTATACAAATGGTATGCATTGTGTGATTATATGAAATTATGAATGTTTATACGAAATTGATGAATGTTTATATGAAATTGATTTATTGTTGGTATAATATGTGTGATATAAATTGAAGTTAGTGTTGGAATGAAACTTGAACAAGATTGGTAAAAAAATTGTTTTAATTTAATTTATAGTAGTACACCAGCTGGAAACCAAATTAATATTCATGATAACTTACATTAAATACTCAGGATACCAAATGCATTCCATAATTACCTTGTATAATTATCACTATATTAACACTATCTTATATATTAAGCTTGAATAAATTTTATTTCCAACAGTATGAAATTTGTATGATTAATGAATGAAACACATATAAAAAATGAACAGTTTATTAAACACTTAATTATAATGCATTTCACACCAATTATGTTTCATATCAAAACAAAATATGAGTGTCTGGGTCACCCTTTTTAAATAAACTGAATATTCTTAATTAGTTTGAATTTTCTTAATTCATGCTAATTAATAATTATCTTCAATCATTTCAAATATAATTATCTGATTTTTTATAAAGACGTATTCTCACACAAGTTAGTAACTTTTTTTCCGTAAAGAATTTTTTATTATTTTTTTTCAAATAATCGTTATGGAAAACATTAGGTTCCACAATAAGGTCTTCAATTCCTTTCACCTACCACCACTTTGTCAATACACTATTAATTAATATAAATTATAAGAAGTAGAACACATTATCACCTAATTTTATATAAATAACTTACTCGAAATAAAAACAAGCAGCATTATTGTATGTTTAAAAAGAGTTATGAATAGTTATTACCTGCAAGAACTTTCAGTTGATCCAAATTATTTTAAAACTAGAGAACTTATCCGTGCTTCGCGCGAATGTAGAAAATAGTAAGATATCAATTACTTCTTCCGTCTATTTATATTTGCCTACTGTACTAAAAATAGATGTCAAATAATACTTGTCCAATTTAAAAATTAATAAATTATTTATCTATTTGTGTCTATTTTACCTTACTATTAGATACTATTCAATATTTAATACATTTTTCAAAGCATTATATTTAATATATTTAAAATATAATATAATATTACCTTATTATTTATTGTTTCTTAAGGCGTTTGTTTAATAGTGGATAACTACCGTAGAATTTAGCTCATCTTTTTATAATCGCCAAAAACTTGAAATTGTTTAAACTCCCTCTAACTTCTGAAATATGATACTTGCACCCCCGGGAGGTTTACTTCATCAAGTTTCTCCGCGAATTAATTAGTGGTGTTTGTTTAGACATTTTAGAGGGGAAACTGACATTATTTTGATATAATCTGGACATAAAATATTTTGTTAGTAGTTAGCAGACTTCGCCAACGAAACATAAGTTATTATTTTGACAAAAAAAAACGTATAGGATACAAAATAAAAGAAAAATCATAGAAAGAAAATGTAAAAAAGTGCACTAATTTTTTTACAATCTTAATCATTAAAAATAGAAGGAAACAATACAAAATCAATGCACAATCTTGCGAGCTCTTGTCGATGTCCACTCCCACAAATTGATCATCATTCAATAGCCTTCATCTTATTCTTCAAGTCAAACTAAAGCATGTAAACAGCAAAAACATAACAACTTAAAGAGCTAATAATGTGATTAAGGCTGGACACCGGACCAGAATGGCACCACCGGATCGGAACGAATCGGTACCGGACCGAAATGGGATAGTTTGACCGGGTTGTTGACCGGTACAGGGATGAACCGTACCGGAATTATCGGGATGGAGGCTCGTTTCCGTCCTGTCCCACTATATACCGGGATAGAATCGGGACGGACCGAAACGAAACGAGATGGGATAAACGGGACGGCACATATAGCTATTTCGAAAAAAAAATTATTTTTTTTCAGTTATTTTGAATTACGAAAATATGAATGTTTTTTTATTTTTCTAAGTTATATTAGTTTATAATATTTAAATTTTAAAATTTATAATAATTTTACTTAAGTTTATTTTAAAGATATTTTTTTAAATTTTTACGTATATAAGTTTGTAAGTTAAGTTTAATAAAAAAAAATTAAGTTTGTGAGCTTATGTTATAAGTTTTCAAGATTTGAATCTTTTGAAGTTTACAAGTTATTAAGTTAGACTTATAACTTGTAAGTAAAATAACTTAAGTTTGTAATTTTACAAAATTAAATAAACAAAAAAGAAATGCTAATAAAAGTAAATAATGACAAAAATATTATGTTTTATTTTAATTAAAAATGATTTATCGGGATCGAACCGGAACCGGAATGAACCGGTATCAAATCATGATACTGTTTCGTTCCGTGTACCGATTCAATGTATCACATCCCGTCCCGAATACTACCGGACTGGAATGGACTTGAATGGTACCGGAACGGTACCGGTACAACCCGTTCTGGTGCCCAGCCTTAAATGTGATCATTTCTACAAATTCTTACAGTGTCCTTATTTATAGTACTACAATGTGAAATATCAAATAATGTCATGTCTATTAATTATTTTAGGATTTATGATCATAAAAAATGTGAGAGTAATGAAAATAAAGATCATTAAATTACATTAACCGCTTGTTTGGATGGTTGACTTGTTTTGATTGTTAATCTAATTTTATTGTATTGTATCGTTAAACTAACCGTAATAACGAAAATTCTCATTATTCTATAAGAAATGAGTTCTTTAACATTACACATTTAATATTACTAAGAGAATAAAATGTGTCAATTTTCAAAAAACAAATGTAATATAGCATATAAAGTAGGAAAAAATAAAGAAAATCTCCAAAAAGAGAAAGATATCGCAACTTCAACCTCGGTGAAATTTCTCAACATCATACTAAATCTCAATAAAATGTAAGCATATCTAAAAATAAAAATAAAAATAATTTAATAGAAAAATATATTAGTAATTTCTTCAGAATCATCAATTATATATGTTTATAAGTACAAATATTTATATCAATACATCTATTTTCAAGTTAATAAAATCATAACATTTATAAGTTCTTTAGCAGTAATTTTCTTTAGTACTTATTTGTGAATGAATTAGAAATTATTTTTTGCTCAAGGATGATTAGATTGCTTGAATTGTAAAATGATGTTTTTTTTTTTGGATTTACGTAAGTAATTATTATTTTTCACTTTCCTAAATTATGACGCTATAATGAATAGTGTAATTTTGATTAAATAAATAAACAATATACTTGTATTAAATGAAACAAAAAGTAAGAGATAAAAAAAAAAGAGTGCATACACCATCTTTCCTGAGATTATTTCTATGCATTTTGAATGATCATAATTCTATTTTAATACCTTTCAAGCGTGACACGACCATTTCATCCTCAATAACATAAAATATTGTATTCATTCAATAATTTTAACGTCTATATTCCTTCGACGTCATCCCTCGCTCCTCCATTTTCTTGTCCTCTCTGTTATTAGATAATACTCTAATATTGCTTTTCTTTGAAAAATAAATAAAAGAGGAAAAAAGAGAAAAACTTATTACATCAAAATTTGTTGTCATATTGAAGCTCTTGTACATATTGAAATTTAATTAATTTGTGTTACATAGATTCAATATTCCTTAACATGGGTCATTAAGAAATTAGACATAGATTCAATATTCCTTAAGATTGGTGATCAATAAATTAGTTAGGCTCGCGTACATATACATTTTTTAAATAACCTGAATTGCACAAATTCGTTATTCCTCAAGATGGGTGATAAAAAAAATAGTTAAATTTTGATACATTTGAATTAGAAATGAAAAATATAAAATTTAAATTCAAAATTAATGATATTATAATCTATATACAGTTTTAAAAGAAGATAATTGATCCTACCTTGATGAGAGCAAACCTATTTAAATATAGAGAGAAAAAAATCTATCATACATGAGGAAAGAGAAAAAATAGATGAAAATAAAATTTACAAACCATATTATTCACAAACGACAAAGTGGATTGTTGAACTTATATTTAAAAGAAGAAGAAAGAATTGTTGAACTTACCAAATTTTAATGGAGATTACAAAGAGACTGAAAGTGAAATCAATTTGTGCCAGAAGGAATATGACATTTTCAGTTTGTATTTGTAAGTAAAAATTAGCAGATTTTTTCTTATACATTAATACTCATAATGATGATATTTAATTTAGGGAAAAGGGTCAAAATTACCCCTTAATTTTGTTTTATTGCTTGACTTTACCCCTGCCGTTAAAAGAAAGTTATTTTTACCCCTTCCATCAATAAACTTAATAAATATATCCCTCCTTAGATGGAAAGGCCCAAATCAATTGAAATTACCCGATTTTACTTAAATTACCCAATTTTAACCCGACCCGACCCACTTAATAATATACCCGATTCAGAATTATCTCTGCCAATTTCAGGAGGAATTACCCTCCGCCGCCGGAAAATTGTATCAAATGATATTTCAAAATTTGAGTTTGAAAATCACGGCGGTTAAGTGATCATATTTTCGAAAGTATTAGAAAACAAAGGGAAATCAGGAAAAAATATGTGGGAATCCGTCTTGGTTTCACACACTGCTTCTGTCAAGTTCAAATTTCAAATTCCAAAACCCAGAAATTGTATAACAATAAGTCATTGATGAAGAAGTGTAGCTCAATTTGATGTGCCGGAAAAGCCAATTGATGGTCCCTTAATGGCATGAATGCCCTTGTCACTGGTGGGCGGTGGCACTAGCGGCATTGGGTCCATAATGCTCCCCTTCTTTACACTTTTCCGACCGTCGGCGGTAAGTGGAACTCGACGAGATCACCATTGATAATCCATGTGCATGTGCTTGATATTGTTGGGTTTTAAAGGTGTGAACAGGAAATTAAGGGTTGTGACTCTCCTGAAGGGTTGTGACTATGCCGAATGGTTGTGTCCTTTCTAAAGTGTTGTGACCGTTTGAAAGGTTGTGCCTTTTCCAAAATGTTGTGACCTTTCTGAAAGGTTGTCTTCTTTCCAAAGGGTTGTGACCTTTACCCTTTGTTGGCTATAAATAAGAGGTCTTTTTCATTTTTTCAAACACTGAAAATTTTTCCTCTCTCTGCATACATTTTCTTACATAAAACAAAATTGTCGATCGACTGAGTCTGTGTGTGCTCTTGTTACTGTTCTTCCTTTCACTGAAGTTATTGAAGTTTGAGGTACCGCCACTTCTCTAACAGGTTAATCCGTTTTATCTTGGGAGGAATTAATCTGCAACCTCGGGTACAGTGAGGGGATTAAATTTCTTAAGGAAACACAGTGGTTTCTGTGGACTCGGATTAAAATCATTCTGTCTATTTCATTTATTTCTGTTTCTGTATTTTTTTTGACTAATCTGAATACAGGAGATAACAGATATATGGATTTAGTTGTTGTATTTATGAATACTGATTCAGTGATAATGAAAATGTTTCCTTTTTTTGATAAAAAAAAAGAGGGTTTGAAATGTTGTTTTTCAAAAGAACACTAAGCTTGTAAAATCAGATTTTTCAATCTTTGATTTCGTGAATTTACTTCGTTATTTTGGGAGGGGAAATCGGGAAAGTGGTGCTAAAGAGGGGAAGACATGAACTAGGGATTTAATTGGTATGAGTTTCTTTAGTATAGCGGGTCGGGTTTGGGTTAAAATAGATAATTGGGTAATTTTAATTGAAATCGGATTAATTTGAGTTGATTTGGGGCTCTGTGTCAAATGAGGGGTATATATGGTGAAATTAGTAGGGGGGGGGGGAAATTAACTCCACTTTAACGGTAAGAGCATAGTCAATCAATAAAATAAAATTGAGGGGTATTTTTTACCCTTTTCCCTTTAATTTATCCAATAAAAAATGAAAAAGAGAAGAAAACCAAAGTAACATAAGGAAAATGGAGAGATTCTAAGAAAGATTAATATTATTTTAATAAGGAAAGAAACAAATGAGATATAATTCATCTAATTAAAACGAAAAACTTTTGTAACATAAAGAATATAGAGAGATTCTAGGAAATTAATAGTATTTTATTGATAAGGAAAGGAATAAATGAAATAACGTTATTAGTTAACATATATGATTAGTAGGAGTGATTTCAATAAATCCTAATAATAATTAATAAGGAAATATATAGTTTTTCATGAAGGTTTTAAATAGAAAATAAGCAAAAAATTTAAAATTATGACAAAATAGCTAAATAGTCATTCTGACCATTAAGGCATGCCACATCATCATTCTTACCTTCAGCTTTATATTATTATATAGATTGAAGGAATTATGTATATATAATTCAAATACACATTATAGTGGTTTGATTAATACAGTTGCATCTTAATTAGGAGTAGACACTATAATTATAGAAATGAAGGTTAAATATTTGATAATTGATATTTACTATCCATATGATATTTTTATGTCTCAAGAACTGCTCTTTATTTCATTTTCTCCTTAAACTTTTTCTCTTTTTTTTCCCAATAATGACTCAAATTTAAATTATATATATCGATAGTATAATAAAAAGAAGCATAATTAAGAGAACATATATAACCTAATGCAATATGGCAAAAATAATGCATCATCACTATTTGTGTATATAACTCAAATCCTTAAGATAGTTTGATATTAGTTAGAATTATGTAGATATTAGCTATATAAATATTAATGTATAGCGATAGAGAATGATACATTATTTAGTAATTAAAACTTGCCCATGCAGCAAAGAAATCTATTTATAACTTGTGATCCATATCTCATAATAATTCTATCCCAAAATTAGATTTTTTGAAGATCTTTGTTTCATTTTTTTTAGTGAAATTTAACAAGTGGTTGAGATCCCATTATATATACATATATATATATATATATATTTTAAAATGGTAGTTACATTAGATAGGGACCCAATACAAATTTGGCCACATTCCAATATAGTACTATTTAAGTATATATATATGTATATGTGTGAGAGAGAGTTCAAATAGCACTAGGAAGAGATCTTTTTATTATTCGAACATACCAACTAGTTATGAAATCGAATTGATAGCCTCCACTTATGTTCTAGCTAGTCGGATAATTAAATTCACCTCAATTTTGTCTAATTTAGACTCACACACATGTCCATATTAATGTTTTTTTTTAACTTTCCACTCGGTATTTGTTATTCATTTTGTGGCTTGACTAATCCAAATTTGCATAAGAAAATTTTACTTTGAAGAATAAAACACTCTTTATATCAAAGGTGATTTCATTCACAGAATTTGAACCCGAGATCTCTAGTTATACGAAAGGGTCGCTTTTTGGGTGACTTAAGGGGCCAGTTCCCTCCAGTCGGGTTTATATGTGTGTGTTTAATTGTTCTCTCTAAAATATAATGACTAGAGTAAATTGGTAAGTGACACTATCAAATGAAACAATGGAGTCCGTCTCGATGTTTTCATCAAATTATATAAATTTTAACGATAAATTAAAGTGATGGATAAATTATTTCATACCAAGCATACTGAACTGTATCGAATGAATTTAAAAAAAATACCTTTGGACAATAACTTGTATTGGGATCTAACTTCGATAGTAATTGAACATGCATGATTTTTATCTCGTATATAGTTTCTCTTGACATGATACAAAGATGACTTTTGAAAATCACATTGCCTCTTGATTATAAAATATTGAATAGAATTTTGTTTATAATTGTAACTTTTGAGCTTCTTAAGAGAAATATACTATGTTGATATAAGCAGGTATTTCAATATCGACAACTTTATGAATTTGAAGAACTGTCATTTAAGATCAGAAGATTAAAGTGTATTTTGATACATTTTATATATCTTTAATTTAAAAGCATATAAGATTCAATTTCTTTTTTACTTTTTTAAATTATATTACAGAATAAAATCAGACAAATAAATTAAAATGACGGGAGTAATAATTTGTTAAGTTGGTGCTTCAGTGGTCACCCATCTTTTTCCCATTTTCTGGTTTAAATGAGATTTAAATAATGAAAAAAAAAAAGGTAGTAGTTGGATCATAGAAAATGAGCATGAGACTAATTATGTCATATATACGGTTAATGTATTATTTTTCTCGATATCGCATCGCATAGTGCCCATTTATTAAAGGAAAAACGCTTCTTATTAGATTTTTTTTTCATTCACATTCACAAGTCATAGTGAGACCTTTGATTTAGAGATAGATTCACAATTATTATTATTATTCTCGATATCGCATCGCATGAGGAAAACGCTTCTTATTAGAATTTTTCTCATTCACATTCACAAGTCGTAATGAGACCTTTGATTTAGAGATAGATTCACAATTTAATTTTATTGGTGAGACACTAATTCACTAAACATTTGAGTCACTGGATTTGAAATTTAATCAGGAAAAAGGTTTAAATATGTCATTAAACTTTGAGAAAAGACTTATCTATGTCATTCGTTAAAAGTTTGGCTCATCTATACTATGCATGGATGAAACCTTTTCTCAAATGAAAATGACGTAGATGAACCAATCTTTTAATGGATGACATAAATGAGTCTTTTCTCAAAATCCGATAGTATATTTGAGCATTTTCTCATTTAATAAATTACTTGAAAATAAAAATACAAATGATATTTATTTAATCACATCCGAAATAAATAAAGTGATATGTATATATAGTCTTATTGACCCTATATAATTGACGTTCGCTTTCGGGTTGGGCAATCAGGATCGAAATTTGCAACAAGAAATTTGCAATTATCCCTTGTTTTTAGTTTATCCTTAAAAAGTAGGGAAAATAGCAATTTTAATTCCTATATTTATGCAAAATTCTAGTTTTAATCCTTGTATTACTTAACTATGCAAATTTAACCTTCAATTATTTAAAATTGTTATTTTTGCAACAAAAAAAAAGATCTAATTTTTATATTTAAAAATAATATAATATTAAATTTCTCATGATTTTATTCATATTAATATTTTGATTTTTTTTAGAGAATGGATTTTATTTATTTTTTTAAAAATCTTAACTCTACGCCAATATTTTGATAACTTGCAAGCAAAGTACTAATAAGAAATGGCTTCAACATTACACCAACTTTATAGTTTATTGCTTACTAAATGTATCTTAATTCCATTAATTAAGAAATAAGTAATAATATTAAGCAACAAATTAAAGCAATTATAGAGACATTCATTAAGTAGCTTAATTAGTTACCTACATTATGTTATGTCAACAAATTGCTTGTCGTAAGAAACTTTCAATAACTTGATTATTAATTAAAAAAAGATATTTTTCCATGTGCAAATACTTTATGGACAAATCTATCCAATTCATATTAATTAGTCCATATATAGCACATACATATATACAATATCTTCGTCCATATAATTAATAGGGATGACAATAAGGTAGGACAAATACGGGATAAGGTAGGGTAGAGTTTAATAAGGCGGAGTAGGGAGTGCTTAAATTCGGCAGGTCAAAATATAAACAGGTTAAATTGCAACTCCATCACACTCCACTGCACCTTATTGTCATTTCTACGTATAAATTGTCACGTTTCATTTTTTAAGAGTCAAGTTAAGTGAACTTTAATTATAATAATAACAACTATATAAAGACTCTCGACTCAAAAAATGCCATCAAAATAAATCACAATATGTGAACTTTGTATAGTTTTTTTAAAATAGGACTATATAGTAGTTTTAGGGTTTATCATCATAAATAAAACTAAATAAGTCATCAAGTTTGTTCCCATTATACATGATTAACGTCAACGTTAACAAATCTTTGAAGCTATACATTGGATATTTTCGTTAGTAAATCGCTATTCTTCTTATATCAATTTGATGATAAAATATATATTTGATTCTCAAAAACTAAAATATAACAAGTATCTTGGGACGAAAGTCTATTTTTAGGAGTCAGTACCGTGTACAAATTATTGGTTCATCTCAAACATGTTACTTGTATATATATATATATATATATATTTGTGTTTGATTATTAAAAAATTAGAAATATGTTTCGAATTCAGTAAATCAGATGAAATTTGGTATAACTCAAACACGAATTTATAAAATTTAAATTTTAAATTTGATTCTATATATCGTCTTTTGATGAATGCGTCCCACTCCTCAATTTAATGTAATAATTGGTATGTGCCATTATATATCAAATTAAAAGATAGAGTAAATGGTGCATATGGCCTATAGCAATATCTACCTTTTCTTTTATGTAAAAATATTATTGAAATCATTTTGGCCCATGCTTGTTTTATAAGGTTGTTATTGTGTCCACGAAAAATGTTTTGGAAAAAAATAAATGTTAAATATATTTTATTTTCTTGAAACGTCAAATATTTTGAAATAAATTCAGTTTACGAAATCAATAAGTGTTTGGGACCAAAGGGAGTAGGTAATTATTCATTATTAAACACATAATCAATCATGTATAGTAATGTTTACGGTATTTTATTTTATAGACGTGCGTGTATGTTGAATTTAAAATATCTAATTAAGGACGTCATAATCTAAGTACATTATAAACATGCTATTGTCTCAAAGTTCGGTGGCCTGAAAGGCTATAGTCCCTACCAAAGACTTATATGCGGTTAAATTAATACAGTCATTGATAGAAATTATTCTTTTGTTCAATATAAAATTAAATGTAAGAAAATAGTAATTTATTTTTCTGACTATGAATTTATGAAACCTTACTTATTAGTTTGAATTTGAAAAATAAATTTTATGCAAATTCTGCACACTAAGTTTTTGGTAAGAAGCTGACCACAAAAGGATACCTCACATAGTTTTTATAGTTATACAAATTAAATATAACACATAAATAAATCAGAAAATAAAGTAATGAGATATTTGTATAGTCGTTTTCTTCCATTTTATTGTAACTAATTGTGCTATATATATATATATATATAATATAGGAGTCATTTTCTCCATTAATGTAAGTCCAAATATTATAAAAAAAATTTGTTTGTTACCTAGTATTCAATATCAATATTAAAACTTGACTTTAAATTTGTGTGTTGCAAAATTCATTTCTAGATGATGCTCTCAATAATTTTTTGGTTATTTTCAAAACTTGTACCAGAAACCTCTGGTTAAGATTACTTCATACAACAAAATAATTAGCAAATTTTATAGAGTAATACTCTTGTTTTATTCCCACTCGGTAGTAGTTTTGGGGTTCAATTATTTAATTTGAATTTAAAATAAAAAATTAACTTTATAGATAAAAATCGTAATTCTTATAAAGACGATTCGATTTAAAGAATTGCCATCCTCATTGGATATAATATTCAATCAAATTTAAATTCTTTAAATAATTTGAGGTACTTTTAACTATTAATTAAATATTTTCTTCACTATCAAATAATAAATATATATACTAATATCTAAGCTAGATATGCATTACTATTAATTTATTTGAATAAATACCATTATATAAAATTAAACGTATCAATGTAAAATTTCCCTTTCAATAGAATTATATGCGGAAAATAGCATGTAGGGTCGTGATGTCATTGCATTGATAACCAAATTCAAAAAAATACTACTCCTTCTGTCCCAATTTATGTGACACATTTCGCTTTTCGAGAGTCAAACAGTTTAAGTTTGACCGAGAATTTGCTCATGAAATCTTCAAATTTTTTAAATGAAATTTATATATTTATAAACTACATTAAAAGTACTATAAGTCCCAATAATTGATAATTCAAAATATTTAAAAGATATATAAAAAATTTACGGTCAAAGATAGAGTTGTTTGAATCTCGAAATTCGAAATGTGTCACATAAATTGGAACAGAGGGAGTAACAAATTAGCTATATTTTTTTATAAAAAAAAGGGAAGTTAGTCAAGATTCAAAATAGTTTATTCATGGCCACATGTTTCATGTTCCATTTCTAAAAGTAGTTATTACTAAAGACAATGTGCATCTGACACAAAATGATAAAAGATGAAGTTTTGTTGATTTATCGATGAATAGTAGATTGACTAAAATTATTTGTCATTTTAGAAGTATTAGATAAAATTAGTTAGTATTTTTTTCTTCTCATTTTATTGGTTATTAGTAATTGTTTTTGAAGACTACAAACATCTTAATAGAGCAAAAATATTTAATAAAGAGAATATATCATTAACACTCTGTTTGGATCTTTGTTACTCATTGCATTGTATTGTATCGTTACCATACTTACCTACAATGTTTGTTTTGATTGTTACTTAAAATGTATTGTATTGTATTGTTAAATTCCGTTGTTACGTAACAATGAAAACCCCCATTTTATGAAACAACCGATTTGGTGTGTTACCATTGTTACTTAATTTTTTTTTTCCAATTATATTTTACTTAATATTTCATAATACTATTTTACCCTTTATCATATATTATTTAATTCTAATCAAACCTCCTACCCTAGAATAATTAAGGATATTTTAGTAAATTTATAAATTACAATATAGAACGATACAATCAAAACAAATAATAAAAATGTTATTAAACAACAATAAACAATATAGTTTAGCCAAACATTGTATCAACCATACAGTACAATACAATAGAGTATAATACAATATAATATATTATGAAATAATGGGTAACAATAATCCATACAGAGTGTAAGACGTAAATAAGAGTAAGGTAGTCAGGACTTTCTCCTAATTACTAATATTTATTTATTAAGAAGCGTGTAAAAAGTAAATACGATAAATAACTTAAAATAAATAAAAAATATTTTATTATTAATGAGTAGTACGTATAGTACAAACTATTTGGTCACGTACCGCCACTTTTGCTTGACTTGACCATTTGTCTCCCCGTGAGTTGTTGATGTTTTCTACCTTATCATCAATCGATGTGGTATAGTGGATGAGATTATTTGTTTTTTAATCAGAGATATCAGAGACGAGCCCTAAGTATATAAATTTTTTTTATAGAAAGCGCTTCCTCCTCGAATGGAACCCTATGCGGAGTGAATCTAAAATAATCGGACCCCATGAATGAAATCCTACGCGGCGCAAATCTAAAATAATCAAACTTTAATACGAATATCAGACATCGAATAACACCAAAAATTTAAGAATAATCACCCAAAGGGTCGGTCATTGGTCATGTATATGACAAAATATATATCTATATGCATAAACAATATAAATGTGTGTGCGCTTGTCATATACTCATATGACAATAATTTTATATTTATTTATTACTATTAAATTTATTTTTGAAAATATTTATTTATAACTTCTATGGAAAAGTTACCTTAGAATCGAATAAAATGGCACGAAAAAGTCAGGTGTTGTTAATATAGTTAGAAGTATATATCCTCATTCCTGTTAATCAGCATTCTAGAAGTATATATTGTTTAAAAAAAAATACAATAAATTATAAGTTTAAACTTATAATAAATTTAATATTAAATATAATAATATTAAATTTTCAAAGCTTAAATTTTAGACTCATTGTTGGTGAAATTCATAGTGTTTTAATTTTATAGCCATAACATTAGGTTATATCCATAGGGATAAAGGTGTGGTCCAAATGACATTGAGTAAAAATAAATAAACTAGTGTATTACTTATAAGATCGAAACTTATAGCTTGATTTTCAATAACTTTTCGATATTCTTATTACTAGGTCAATATTGAATATGAATATTGTACATGATCATTAAAGAAATATATATTGTATTTATTATAATTTATTCCTTACCATCATTGTATGTTGTGTAAGATGAGTTTTATAGTATCAATAAAAGTTGTGATAGAATGATAAGTGCGATATTTTTAACCGAGTGCAAATTAAACAGAATTGACCTATATATTTTCGAAGACAGAGCACATAACAATTTAGGAAAATCTCGAATATTTCCAATTCGCTAAATACATGCGTTTTTTTTTGCTCGATGTAGTACCACAACCTAAAAGACAAATCAAAATAAAGAATATGTATCATGAATATAGATTATCATTTTTGGTTTTCCACTCTCGATGTTCGGAGCCTGTATTCGAGCTCTGATTAAATTCGAATCACGCGCTGCAGAGCCTATTCAGAAGTATAACGTTCCTAACAAAATTGTCTCCATACCCAATCTCGAGACCTCTAATTAAGGGTTAGCAGTCCCACCAATACACCATAACTCATCTTGATTGAACTTAGATCAAACAAAATAAGTACTTTTTCATTTTTATTCAAAAATTTCCGAAAGAAAGCCACGGGTCATTTGGTTTTGCTCGTCAAGGCAAATAATTTTTTTGTTAGGTATATGTATCATAATATTTCACAAGTTATATTCCGTATTTTTCTTTAAAATAGATTTTTAATTGATAAAACGAAAAAATTAAAGATCTATCCATTTGTAGATTCCGCGAAAATTTCCACGTTATAATAGTGGCCCAATTAAGCTAGTATAAAAACTAAACGCACTCCATTGACGAAATGAGCCATTGAAAAAACACACAAATCCTGCTTCTCATTCTTTCTTCATATCAAATTTCTTCAAAATTTACACACAAAAAAACCCAGAAAATCGAAAGGGGTTTATACAAATCCCAATTTATTTTTCAATTTTTCGAATTCAGTGGGAAATGGTACTGATTCATCATCAGCAACAGCAGCAGCAGGAAGAAGAAATAGTACGAAGAGAAAGAGGGAAAAAGGGAATGCGAGTAGGGAAATACGAGCTTGGAAGAACACTAGGAGAAGGTAATTTTGGGAAAGTGAAGTTCGCTAAGCATACAGATTCAGCCCAGTCTTTCGCTATTAAGATTTTGGAGAAGAATCGGATCCAGGACCTTCGAATCACTGATCAGGTATGTTATCGATGTTCTCTCTGTATGAATTTTTATCGGATTTAGAATTTAGACGTTGTGGGTTCTGATTGAGATGGAGCTATGTAGAATCGAGGGGTTTAGTTTGAATCATTCTTCATCTCTGTTTTTTTCTCTCTCCAGATGGTTTGTTGTGGGTTTTACTGGGTCCGTAGGTAGAATCGAGGGATTTGTTGAATCATTCTTCTTCATTTCTCTGTGTTTTTTTGGGTCGGATTTAGAATTTAGACGTTATGAATTTTGATTGGGGCGGAGCTAGAGGAAGTCGAGGGTGTTTAGTTGAATTATTCGTTTTTTTGTCTCCTTGTTCTAGGTTTTACTAGGTTGGGGTCGAAGTTGGGTAGAATCGAGGGGTCAAGTTTGAATCATTCTCCTCGTCCTTCATTTTCTATATTTTTTTTTGTGTGTGTTTGCGCACAAGTGGAGCTAAGAAGGGTCAGGTTCATTTAAACTAGATGAAAAATAGCATTATTTATATACTATATATTATTCAAATTATATTTTTTTGTATATAGTAAATATTGAATATCTTTCAACTTCTTCATATATTTATCTTTTTTTATATTTTGAATTTTATTAATCAAAATCTTTGCCCCACCACTGTGGTTTGTATACATGAGAATTTCGGAATTTAATTGCTGTTGATTTTGATTGAGATGAAGTTGGATAGAGTTAAAGGGTTCAGCTGAATTCTCTTTGTTTGAAAATTGTATTGTGTGAAGAAGGCTAAATTGGATTTATTTGGTTATATAGGAATTATTGAATAATATAATTTCGATACAAGGAAAAATTCGTTTTTCCCCTCTCTTTGCTTTCATTTTTGTCTCCGCAAATTGTATAGTCAGATATGTCGGGTTCTAATTGGGGTGGAGCTAAGTAGAACTGAAAGGCTTTAGTTGAATCTTTTTCGTTCAAAAATTATTAGGAATAAACTTTAGTTATATAAGTTCGTGATATTTTGAGTTTAGAATGATTTTGACATGTATATTTAACTTTGTTTATATTAGTTTTATATGCACATAGCCATAAGATCCAACACTTGAACACTAATTTTGTCTCTACTACTTAGGTGAGATGGGTAGGTAATTTTTCTCTTTCGATAGACTATATAAGTTAATGTGTATATTCGAATAAAGATATAAAATAAAATCACAAAAATTATAGAACAAGATTCTATTTTTGTGTTCTTTGATGAAAAGTGACTAAATCGGAAAATGATGTTAGATTTACTAAAATAATAAGTGATAGAATGATTTTATTGTCACGATCTAGTAAAATTTAGCTATTTGTGTCTCTTCAACTTAATTAGCTTTTAAATCTTTATGATTATTTTTTGCAGATAAAGAGGGAAATTCGAACCTTAAAAGTTCTCAAGCATCCAAATGTGGTTAGATTATATGAGGTACATTAATTTTAGCAATAATAAATATCTGATACGAATAAATTTTTAAGATCCTATTATTTCTCATTATCAAGTTTGAATTTGAACAAGTCATCTCTCTCTTCTTGTTTCTTTCTTCATTTTTAAAATATATTTTTTTTAAAAAAGAATATTATTTTTGTTATTATTATTTTTTATTCTCTTTTTGAATATTACCCAAAATGCAAAATATTCATATTTTGCTTCAAGCAAAGAATAATTTGTTCACAACCCTGCACGTTTAAGAGATTCCTTGCTTCCTTTACTTTATACATGGTTAATGTAAATAATATTTACAATAAATCAGTTTAAAATATGAAATATAAAATTTTAAAAATAAAATATGTTAATTATTATAACAAATAAAGATTATCTTGATAATGTAAAAAATATTTATACTGACAAAGTATATTACTTAATCTTGAAGTTAACTAGAAAAGAATCTTTTTATCTTAAAATAGTGGTATCGTGCCTTGTAATACGTGTTTAGATTGATCTTACCCAAAAAAAAAGGATTTCGTTTGTACAGTAAAATATTTTTTAAAATAAATAAAAAATATATTTTAGTGTTTGGATTATTCAAATTTTTTTTCCTTTAAAAAATAGATGATTGAGTTAAGTAATATAATTTGAATTTGAATTTGACTTTAAGAAGGTTTCTATATTTTTAAATTGTAAAACAATTTCGTATTTACATCAATGAGTTGCTTTGTATATATTAATAATAAAGGATATTAGTTTAGTAGGCAGCTATACTGGGTAAAAAAAATAAAAATATCTACATTCTTTAACCTAAAGCTTAAACGCGAAATCTTTAATAAGAAGCGATAAGATCTCTTTATTCCACCACATCCTTTGGTGATTAGTATATAACATATCCCATTTGTCTTAATTTACGTGATACATTT
>JAJOOS010024033.1:0-13397 GCA_029582725.1 Solanum chiquidenum
GAAAATTGAAAAAAACTTGGCCCAAAATTGGTCTTGAAGATAAGGTGAGAGGTGGTTATAATTGCAATCACTAAGGATTAATATTATAACCAAATAAAGTTAAAAAGTTAGCCGATTTGAATTTAAATGGTGAATTCGGCTAAGCTTTAAACACGAGGAATTATAACTAATTAATTAACAAACTTCTCAAAATCAACGAAATAAAATAATTAAACCAATACGCTAAATAACTTAAAATTATAAGATTTAATTAATAATAAAAAATAAAATCTTTTTGGGACGATTTCTGAATATTCTTAAAATATACTAATTATATATAAAAAATATATAGAACATATTTGTAACTTTAAAATTATAAACAGTACTAAAATCACTTTAAAAACCTTAAACATGTTTTGAATTTTTATTTTTTTTCTACAAAATTAATTATTCCGAATAGTTGAAAATTAGAGAAGCTCGAAAGTTAATTATTATCGGGGAGGGTCAAAATTGGGTGTCAACAGATGCTCTTGTAGCCAACAAGAGAAACTTCAAAGAAAAATCAAGAGATATGTTGCACTCTCGGTCCTCAGGTGATTCAAGCTTGCCTTGAAAGAAGGAAGACTCTTCTAACTATTATGGTAAAAATCCTCTCATATGTTATCATTGTGGTGAAGTAGGACATATAAAAAGATATTGTGGAGCCAAGGAGAGCAATATGGCTCAAAAAATTGTTGAAGAAGAAGAATATTGGGAAAATTATTTAGTAGTTGAGGCTCGAGCAATAGATGTTATGGTTTCCATCAACCTTGAAGAAGACTTGATCGAAGATTCAGAATATAATGCAGTCGATCATGTGGAGAAGCAAAACACTAATGTCATCAGTATGAAACAAGAAACTATTAAATATGTTCATACTGGTGATATGGTAGCTTCTATCAAAGAAATTAAGGAAATAAATATTGAACAAGCAGTACCTAGAGTTATATATGTCGATGGTGACCTTTATGGAGAAAGTATTGAGGAAGATGCATGGGAAGTTGAAGTCTCTGATCAATCATCAGCCATATCGAGGTCAATCATTGGCTTAGATCAAATATTGGAAGTAAATGAAGAAAATGTTGATCAAATAGATGGAGAAGTTGACCTTGAAGGACAAATTTCAGGTGAAGCGATGGACGATATAACTTTCGAAATCTCTAAATTTGATAAACATATTATTGAAGAGCTCTAAAGGAAATTTGATGGTGTATCCGACTATGGTTCTTAGGCTTCACAAGAAATAGATGACAATATCATCACAAAATCAGATAAAGAGGCTAATACTAATGAAATATCTCAATATTATGAAGTTGCACTGGAAGAAGCGTGTTCTAAAATTTTGAGCATCAGAGTTTCAAACTTGTTCATCATAGATGTATCTCCAGATAGTACAACTGCATGAAAGATAAGAGAAAGGGGGAGTCTAGGAACTCAACGATGAGATAATTCACATGACTCATTCGATAACGGAAAATCTTTATCATTTGATGAAGCAAGAGGAGTTCGAAAGAAATGGTTGAGATCTTCACCAAGACGTGGCTCAAAGCTTCGGTTGAGTTCTTCCACAACAAGTATGGGGTAGTTTCCAAAAAATCACTTTAAGGGGGAGTGTGAAAAATTAAAGTTGATTTTTGGAGGTACAAAAAATATCTTAGATATATTGTAGAACTTTCTAGAATTTGGTAGAGTAAATATCTTTAATATTTATACTTAAGAAAAATCTAGATGTTCTAGATAATTAGATACTTATAGTAAAGTATAGAATAATCTAAATTCTTGTTAGATATTTAGAAGAAAAGGTCATGTAGATTTTTCTTGTAGATCTATCTAGAATAATTTCTAGAAGCATCCCTACACTAGTATAAATAGGGGTGCCCATAGTCATTTGTAAACAACCAAAGAAAAACCCAAGAACAACTCAAATAAAAGAGTTTTCTTCCATAAACAAGTTCTCCTTTCTAACTTCCTCTTCCTTAGTTGAATCTTCCGATCTTAGTTAACGATCTTGGGTTAGCAGAAGGTTTCTCGATTATACTTTTCTTCTGCTATTCTCTACAATTGCAAGGGAGGCGATGTATGACTCTTGGAAATTTGGAGAACCATATATTATAGGTATTTTATGTATGTCCTCTTCTATATGCTTTGCTTGACGATTACCCAGTGAAACCTTGACTACTATATCTTGATTGAAATGTTCTTTTTATGTAATTGATTAATGAATGGAAATGTTTATACTTTCTTTTGAATATTTCTATATGCAAAAGTTGTGTTTAATATGATATAATTGAGATAATTCTTAAAGTCGAAGCCATAATTCTCTTTATATGTAAGTTGAAGCCAAACAAACTATAGGTTTTACTGATTTAATATACCACAAAATAACAAAAATAAACTTTAAAAATTAAAATCCCGCCGAATTTTTCATGACCCAAAATCCGAGATCATGATGACACACACCCCGAGAACCCCAAAATGGTGTGCAAGCTAAAAGAATAACACATACGAGACTTCCAAAGGAAAGTCAGGCCACAACCGATAAGAAAACAACCAAAAAGTTCCCAAAACATGGTAGCATAAGTATAAAGATCATCTAAAACATTTCTAGATTCTAAAATACATCTCAAGTCTTTGAAAGGAAATTAAAGACGGTAAATAATAGATGGAGACCAATGGCGATCCGGAAAGCAGGATCTCACCACAACTCAGAAAAAGAAAAAATTGCTAGATCTGATCAGCCACTACAAAGATCACCTTGACTAGCATCTGCATAGAAAAGGATAACAGAAGTAAAGGTGAGTACAATCCACATGTACGCAGTAGGTTAGATCGACTGAGCATCAGCAACTAATCTGACTTAAGAAATAAACTATGAAATGCTTCCACCTGCACGCATAAAAGTCCCACTCTGGAATCGATGCCGCCAATTTATATATTAATGGTGCAAATAAAGTAAACACACAAGAGGAAAGAAAATACGCAAATCAACATAAAAGCAAGTTACACAATCCAACAAGATGGACAATGCGATGTAATGATGACGAAATGATGTGGTGTAAAAAGGGTCGTCGCACAATCTGTCGTATACACCTCTCCGAGCTTTGGCTTCCAGAAAAGGACTCATGCGAGATTAGCAGTCCATATACCAATTTCATAATCTCAATATATCATCAACTTTCCACCTAACTCATGGTCAAGTAAGGTGTCACATTTTCTTTCCCAAAAACAGTATTCAACTACAACAAGATTAGTTCACGACAAAACTTCACTAAAAGAATTCTAAACACCACTCCCCGACAGCGGCGCCATTTTCGATAACGCTCAACTACACTTCATTCGATTCTAAGTGTAGGTGATCGCAATAAAGTATAAACCCAACTAAGAATTGGGGTCGATCCCACAGGAAGTGATTACGGTAAACAATTCAATTACGAAGTGAAATTGTGTTCTAATCGTGTGTAGGTTTAGACGTTTTCAAAACAACAAAGTAAATGGCAAGGGGTTGACAATTAATGTCAAATGGGGGTATTTGAGTGAACAATTAACAACTACGAACAATCGGGAACAAATAAATAGAGAGGGGCCCTTGGGAGTTTGATCAATTGAATGCTAATTTCTCTTAATGGGTGATTATTATTTACTAGAAATCGTTGAATCTTAGTGGGTAGGCTAGGCTTTAGGTGTAATAGTCATTTCTCAATCAACTAACACGAATCAAGTGAGTTCTCTCGAACCTCGACAAGCATAACACATATAAACAGCTCAATACCTCAATTAATCTACTTTTTCAAGCTAGATTGGTAGAATTAGATTTAGACCCACTTTCTCAAACTAAGTCCACAAATACTCAATCACTACAATCATCAATCAATAGTTTTAACTCTAAAACCTCTTTCTCAAGCAAGCTTAGAATGCTATGCTAGAATTGCATTTGCAACTACAATTCATCAATTAAAACTCAACTACCAATTGAACCCACTTCAAATCAACATTAAAATCAGTAAATACTAACACCCATAAGCTAATTGAAGCATTCAATCACATAACCACACCCCCAAGAATGGGGGTTTCAGCCACACATAATAAAGATCAAGGAATTATTACCAACTATATTTTCCATCAGCTTGGGAAACAATCCACAAGTCTTCAAAATGCTCAAATTGAATTCCAAATAAAATAAACCCTAAATCTCTACTCAAAAAGTTAAAGAACAATATTAGGGATCAAAAACCCAAAACTAGACAATGTGGGAACTCTCCAAAACATCAGAACTCTCCTTTCTTCTTTTGAAATTTGCATTTATATGTTCCCAGATTTTCAGCTTCGGAGCCACTCGGCGAAATAAGTCGGGCTTCGCCGACCAGGTCGGCTATGCACCGCGTGCTCCTTTCCATCGCCTTATTGGCTTAGCTTTTCACCACTTTCCTTCTATGACTTTAGGCGATCAAGGTTGAGCTCGCTGACCTATTCGGTTACGCGAAGTGATCCTCTTCTCGCCCTTTGGCTTGCTTGTTCCCCATTTACTCTGTAACTATAGGCGGACTAAATCATTATCGCCAAACAGTTTGGCGATTCGCCGAATTACCCTTTCTATCGCCAATTTAACCTTGTTCATGGGCTGACAGGCTGGAACTTTTGGCGATCTGAAGACCCACTCAGCGTATCTCCAAGTAGCTTCAGCGAGTACCAGCCTTGCTTTTCTTCAACTTCTTTAGTTTTTTCGCTCTTTTTTTGCCCGGTAATGTCTTTGTTTACTCATTGACTTTATTGCTACAAATTAGCATTTTAACCTCAGTTTCGAGCATAAGATAAGCATTGAGGACACTAAAACTCTAAATATCAAGCCCTAAATGAGTTGAAATCCCCGACTCACCACATACCCCACCTCAAACCACCCTATAGGCGATCTACATCCCCTCCCATAAAATGTTTCAAATTGGGCTATGTCAGTGCTAGCGTGGTAACTGTTGTTATAAAAGAATTCACATGATGGCAGGAACTGATCCCAATGGCCCCAAAGTCAATCACACAGGCCCTTAGCATGTCTTCCAACACAATGCTATTAATTATTTTTATTTTTTCTTTAATTTTATCATTAATGTTATTTATATTATTTCCTTAAATCACTTTTTTTTGTTTCTTTTGTTCTTTTACTTTCTTTTATTTATTTATTTATTTTAAAATATTAGTTATTGGTATATAGGGTTTCGAGTATTTTTTTGTACTTCTCTAAAATAAAATTTTGAATTTATGCCCATTTTAAAGAAAATAATTAATTAGATGAATTCTTTTTTTGAAATGGAAAATAAGATCTACTTTCTCTTCTTAGATTACTTTAGGTTAAGAATTTTAGTTTTTTTTTAAAATAAATAAATTACAATTTATTTTTTTTGGTGAACGGATTTTTTCATTTCAAACCAAAGTGAACCACTACAAAGCTAAATAGGTGCAGACTACCTATTTCTCAATCCTGCTACCACATCCATCCATACATGTCCTAAAAATATAAAATAAAGACAGAAACTATGTATAAGCTTAGAAGCAATCTATCTCAAACTATTCAACGACTACTATGACATTTAAATGAGTAACCCAGTGTTTGCCCATCCCTATGGAATTCCGAAAATCAAAGTAAGAGAGGCCTTCCATCTTGGACGAGTTTGAGCTCTCACATGAAGATGATAGGCAATTTCCTTTAATAACTTGTCAACTTGAAGTTGGCCCTGTTCAAACCTGATTTTATTTCTCTCCCTCCAGATCAATGCAACCAGTGTGACGAAACAACAACTAACCAAAGCACCTTTTCTAGATGTACCTTTAGCCTGAGTATTTACCCAACATAGTTCATTTTTCCAGCCATC
Organism: Solanum chiquidenum; assembly: GCA_029582725.1. NCBI lineage: Eukaryota > Viridiplantae > Streptophyta > Magnoliopsida > Solanales > Solanaceae > Solanum > Solanum chiquidenum. The sequence continues at coordinate 5,880 of JAJOOS010024033.1, forward strand.
AATACTTCGGGTAAAGCCTAACCAATCCAGCAATCGTGCCCAAATAGCCTTTGTGGTAGAGCAATCAAAAAACAAATGCTCTACAGTCTCCATTGCATTGTTACAGAAACTACACTCTAGAGGGACATGGATACCAATTTTCAGCAGTCTGTCAGCTGTAGCGAGTCATGCAAGACAATACTCTTCCATGGTATCTTCTGGTAAATAGGGAGTAGGATAAGGTACATCTTTTTGATCGAGAATCTACCATTGCGGGCCATCAGTGCTAGCCTACTCTTTAGATCACCTTGCAAGTGTTGTGCATTCAGGATGATTTTCCGAACCTCGATAATCTTTCTCAACACCCAAGTAGCATTCATCGGGATGGAGCATAGTTCCACAGATTTCCCTTTCATATAATATACCTGCAACCATTTATCCACAAGCTTTCCTTCTCTTCTGTTACTGCCCACAATAGCTTCAGCATAGCTGCTTGATTCCAAAGGGCCATATTCATTATGTTTTGGCCGCCTGCAACTTTAGGATTACAAAACTTTGCCCAAGATATTAAAGCTTTCTCGGAGCTCAGAGTATTACATATCCATAAGTAGGTTCTACAAGTACTCTCTATCATCTTCAAAATTCTTTTAGGTAACAGAAAAATTTGTCCCCAATATGTTTGAATGCCAAAGATAACTGATCTAATTAGTTGAGTTCTTCCAGCGTAGGACAACAATCTAGCTGACACCCAACACCTGATTCTTGCAGTTATCTTTTCAACTATTGGTAAACATTGTGCCACAGTTAGTTTCTTGGAGGAAAGAGGAACCCCAAAATATTTAAATGGTAGCTCACCTTCTTGATAGCCAAGATGATCCAGAATTTCTTGTTTCACCCTAGAATTCACCCCAATCATATATATATACACAACTCTTTTCTGTGTTAGCCTGCAGCCCTGAAGCTTTAGAAAATCTTGTGAAAGCATCATGTAGCATCTGAATGGGACTTCACCTCAGCTTTACAAAAGAGCAATAGGTCATCTGCAAAACAAACATGAGTGACCCCCAACCTTTTACACCTCGGATGATACTGGAAACCAATGCTCTTACCCAATCGAGAGAGTTCTCTTTGGAGGTATTCCATAGCAAGCACAAAAAGGTATGGAGACATAGGGTCCCATTGCCTGATGCCTTTCTTACCCACAAAAGGTGTTGTGAGTCCTCCAAACAACAGTAATGAGTATGATACTGAGGTAATGCAAGCCATCACCCACTTTATGAATAAGTAAGGAAATCCCAACTCTGCCATGATTGATTCTAAGAAGCGTCATTCAATGGAGTCATAAGCTTTCCTTAGTTCTACCTTTATAACACATCGAAGAGATAGCCCTTTCCTTCTGTACCACTTTAGGATTTCATGACTGATCAATACATTATCAATAATACTCCTCCCCTCTATGAAGGCAGACTGTGCAGGACTAACAACATTGTCAATCACTAGCCTCATTCTGTTCGTTAAGATTTTTGTAATGATCTTATAGAACGTGGTGCAACAAGCTATAGGTTTGTAGTCTTTACTGGGCAGGATGATAAGAGTAACTGCAGTACAACTAAAGGCTTTAACCATTTCACATGTGTGAAAGAATTCCTGGATAGCCTTAACCACATCTGATTTAACTACTGTCCAGTTCTTCACAAAAAACTCAATTGGAAATCCATCAATCACTGGAGACTTATCATTTGGCATACTTTTGATGGCAAGCATAATCTCTTCTTCAGTTACAGGGACCACTAGCCTACACTTCTGTTCATATGTTAGACAAGGCCCCTCTCTTATGAAAGCAACATTAGGACATGGTAGATTCTTGCCCCCATTAGTTCTGAGTAAAATCTAATAAATTACAAATTTGAAATTATTAAAAGTAGAATTTTCAATAAATTATTATGGGAGCTATCATAAATGATGTATTCACAATTCCTTTATCTGCATGAAATTGATTAAAATTCGTTAATACTTATATATTGTATATTTGGTTCAATAATAGTTAATTACTTCCATGAATGAAGGATCTTTTTATTTCTACTTAATTTATAAATAAAAAATCATTTTAAATTCGCGCGGGGACAAGTTTCCTAGTTGATTAAAAAGTGGAAAAAATAAATAATAACTCATATTAAGTGAAATAAATGGTTGTCTTTCAAAGGACTACATCTATCTATAATATTGGACAAGATGAAAGGCAAGATGTTCCATTAGGATTATAGGAATGTTTTGTTTCATCCTAGCTAAGTTGTCTTCCCTCAATGTATTTGAGCACAAGTCCTTGAGGAAACTGGCTAATATTTGTGATGACTTTTCATAATCTTTCTAGCAAGGCATTTCAAACGTACTAGGAACTAAAGATACAGACAAGAATATGACAATCATGATTTTTCGTACCTATCAACTTACCTTCTCAAATGTCAAACACACCATAATAAGTTAGATGCAATGATAGTATGGCAATCATCATTTTTCATACCAACCAACTTATCTTCTCTAGTGTCAACACATCATAATTAGTTAGATGCAGTGTACAATCCGCAATACAGATGTCAACCAAATCCACGACAGCCTATTTTACGCAGTCTTACCCTAGATTTATGCAAAGTCTGTTACCACGGCTTGAACCCATGACCTTTTGGTCACATGGCAACAACTTTACTAGTTACATCAAGGTTCCCCTTCAAATAGTCTGCAAGAGTTCAACAAGAAAAATCTAGGCACTATCACCATGCCATGGTGCGGGGAAAGGGTGAGGCTGCAGTATTTGATTCCATCTATAAATCATGGAATCAAATAAATAGGAGTTACGGCTACACAAACTGTTGAGAATTGTTCTCGATCTGGTCCAAGATGAGCTACTGTAGAGTATTTATCAAAAAAAATTGAATTCAGAATATTCTGATTGGCCATTTTGTTTTATAACCTGACGTATCTAGAAATCCCAGACGAAAGCCTCAGGCAACAATACTTACAAATTCAATTGCCTTCAAAGAACGACAAAATAGAACCCAAGATATAAAGAAAGAGGAGAAGATCACCTTCACGAATCACAATTCTCGACTTGGAACAAGACAACAGGCAACTGTACATTTCGCGATCATCTACAACAGTCTACTCAAGATTATATCATGCATATCCATCAAGCATTCTCAAAATTTTAATCCACTCACAAGTTTGACGCTTCTCTTCCGAGGTGAATGTGTAACTTGCCTTGAGTTTGGAGACCTTTTGTTTCGTAGATCCAAAAGTGTAGTTTCTGTTGCCCACAGTATTATTGTAAATGCTTCTTTACCTTCAACTTTTCTTAAGTTTATTCTTCACACTCATCACAGTATTGAACAAGTTGTCAAATAAATGCTTCGGTACATGTTGAAACACATTATGCTTCCAATGGTGTTCAACCCGATAACCTGGTATCCTTAATTTTCCATCATAGCCTCCATTAGTAGTGAATAGTGATGCATGTTTGGACCAATAGTCTTCTTCACTGTTGTTGTGAAATGATGTTTATGCCAAAACAGCGTTCACTATCATAAAAAGAACATAGAAAACAGAGACATATTTGAAACACAACATGTCATGTAGCATAAAGCTGTAAAGTGATGCGCTGTTTCTTGAACTTGAGTTAGTGTGCCATATATGTTTGCTCAAATCTTTATTGACTTTGTGCAGCTAGAAATATTTCACAGGGGAATAAACAGTGTAGTGGTGGACTGGAAATTTACAAAAGATTAGTTAAAAGCATAACAATGGAACCCATAAGTAATGTCTAGTAGTCGAAGTGTATACTGAAGGCGTCAAGGAAGGCTGACCGGTTCTACAAAGAAAACTGGCATTCAAGGGACTTGGATTTGGCTTGCCACATGGTTACCTTACTTGTCTAATTCTTGTCAACCTAGAGCAGTGTACTTTCATTTCTTAAATACGTAATACACTTTTTGATCATTTTTATGTTAAGATGTTATTTAGCATTTTACCTCCTCAGATGAATAGCAAGAATGGCAGATTGCAGTTGATGACAATGATGTGAGAGTTGTATGTGAGCTCTCTTGCTGTTATTACCCTGCAGTTGTGTTTGTAGGCAATAGCAGCTTACATCGTGGATAGTTGAAGTATGTCTAAGTTGATCCACATACAACCATCTTAATCAGAAAAAAGAGATACATATTTTGGTGTTTTGCGTGACACTTTTTGGAGATTGATCTTATATCTTTATGATGAATGAATGAATGAAACCGAGTACAAAGAATAATTCATAGTCGGCTTGCCAGTGCACATTCTTTGTCTGAAAGAAAGAAAAGCATTTCTTATACTGAAGATCAAAATTTTGTTGTGGCAGCTGAAGGCAGTGTCCTCTAGGAACTAGCGCACTTCACAGTGGCTAAGAAAAATCTGGCTATTATCACATAATTCGATTGAGCTGCATCCAGCTTCCTTCTTCCCACTGAGAGAAGATCCCACCTCTTTTGCCTTCACCTCTAGCATGTCTCTCTCCTCGGGCAATATCCCAGCGATCGCATAAGTACCATTCAGAAGTAGTGCATCAGCAGTGTGTTCGCCAAATCTCTGTTCTAGTTCTTTCGTCACTTGTTTTCCCAACTCAACACTACCATGGACTCTGCATGCTGATAGTAGGGCACGCCATGCAGTAGCATCCCACTCAATGGGTAAACCTTTTATTAGTTCTCGTGCTGTTTCAAGCAATCCAGCACGACCTAAGATATCAGTCAAACATCCATAATGCTCAATTTTAGGAGTCAAGCCATATTCTAGGACCATTTTCCTAAAACAGCTGATGCCCTCTGCCACCAGTCCCCCATGACTACAAGCACTAAATACTGCCAAAAAAGTCACTTCGTTAGGCCTAAAACCTTCATCCTCCATTCTGTGGAAGAGTGCAATAGCATCCTTTGCCTCCCCATGTACCCCATAACCCATTATCATTGCTGTCCAACACTTCACATCTTTAGTCTCCATACTGTCAAAAACATTAACTGCCTTCAAAAGCAACCCACACTTGGCATACATATCGATCAACGTCGTGCCATGAACTGGATCCAAAGCTAACTGCTGGTCTTCCACAAAGTTCTGAATATATTCACCCATATTAAGAGATCCGGATGAAGCACAAGAAGAAAGCAAACTTGCCAAGGTTGACGAATTCGGCTTCAATCTTTGAACCTTCATTTCCCTCAATAGAAACGATGCCTCTTCTAGCAACCCATTTTTAGCATATCCATCTATCAAACAGTTCCACAAGACAACATCTTTCTGATAAGCTTCATCAAATAGACTACGGCCTGAACTAACGCAGCCTATCTTCCCATACATAGATATCAAGGCAGTTAGCACCTTCAAACTATCGCAAAATCCAATCTTTATGCAATAACCATGCAGGGATTCCCCTACCAAAGCAATCTTTAACTCACCAATCGCAGACAAAACACACAACATCGTCGTGACACTAGCATAAATACCATCCCTACGCAACTCTACAAACATATCCAAAACAGCAAAGTAATTACTTACACAAAGATAACCACCCATCAAGGTGTTCCAAGAAACCAAATCCCTCTTTGAAAATTCATCGAACAGTTGGTGTGCACAACGGATTCCCCCACAAACGCAATAAAAATTCAAAAGGGTATTCTTCAAATCAAGAAACAAATCAAACCCAGATCTCAAAACAACTGAATGAACAGCTAAACCAGTCCATTTTTCCATTAAACGTATACAAGATCTAAGAACAGAAACAAAAGCAAATTGATCAAGAACAACATTTTGTCCCCTCATATAGTTGAAAAATATAAGACCCTTTTGTGGATCATCACTGATCGAATAGCTACGAAGCATGGTATTATACATATAAAGATTTGGGTTTTTTACATACATGAAAATTGAAGATGTATAATCTGTAAATTGGATTGAACATGCGAGTAGTTTGCTTAGAGTGAAAGAAATTTGGTCTTGACCAGTTTTGATCATTAAGGCATGAAATTGAGTGATTTCTGAGATTTTTTTGCATGATTGTAACTGAGAAATGAGATTTTGATCTGAAGAAAATGTAGAACAATGTCTTGAAAATTGTTTGAAGTTTTGTCTTAGATGATGTGAACAGGATTTAACGGCTATGTTCATGAGAACAAGATAGATTTAGCGGCAAAGTGTACATTCAAGAAGGATTTGTTGCTTTTGTAACAAAGTTTGAAAAACATCTGAAACACGTGTGTTTGTTCTAATTTATATGACACAAATTGTTTTTTAAGAGTTAAATAGTTTAAGTTTGATTGGAATTTACACATGGAATTTTAAATTTTTTTTAAGTGAATTTATATATTTGTAAGCTATATAAAAAGTATTATAAGTCATAATAATTGATAATTCAAAATGTTTAAAAGATTTATAAAAATAATTAAGGTCAAAGATAAATTTGTTTGAGTCTCGAAATCTGAAAAGTGTCCCATAAAATGGAACAAAAGAAGTATTTATTTTTCAAAAAATCCGTCAAAAATATCTTTAAACTATAAAAAATTGAAAAAAAAATGTGCTCAATTAATAGTTTGATTTAAAATTACTTGGGATGTATTTATGTATTTACCAATTTGATAAATATGTATTTGTTTACCGACCCACAAATACAAATACATTCCTTTAAAGTCTACAATCCTTGCCCACAAATATAAATACATCTTAAGAAATTATACTGTTTAAGATATGAAGTAGCTATATTGAAATATATTCTTGATTTATGATTACTTCTTGTTCTTGATACCAATTCATTTGAAATGTATTGAAATTTTGTTAATAGTTATATGGCTTGGGCCTTTCCCTTTTAATTTTTTTTACAAGAATATACAATTTAACACTTTTATTAACAGAATATGCACATACTTCTTTTTAATTACAAACTTAGCTTTTTAATTACCAATATGGCAAAGACTGGATTTTTCGTGTTTTATTAATATTATTAATTTAATATTAAATTTTCCCCTTTTTTTGGACTATGTGCATTATTTATGGGGATGGATAAATATGATATTATTTTTTAACTTCCCAATTAAAGTTTAATAGCTACACATTTTCTTCTTTTCCATTCTTTTTTTTTATCTCTCTTCCTTTATGAGTTAATCTATGTATGTAGAGAAAAATATTTATGTATTTGACCATATATTCTCTCCATAGCATTTGTTGACACCCAATTTTGACCCTCCACAATATAAATTAATCATTTCGAGCTTTCTCCAATTTCAAACGATTTAAAAATAATTAGTTTTATAAAATTTCCAAAAATAATAATATAGTTTGCAAGATTTTTAAATAGTTTGTCACTTTTCATAAATTTTAGATGATATATATGTTTTACATAATTATGTATATAATTAGTATATTTTATGATTTATTCAAAAATCGTCTCAAAAAAGAGTTTTATATTTTTAATATTAGAGATGGCTATAATTTTGAACTAATGAGTTTTATTAAATTCAAAATACTTTC
>JAJOOS010024035.1:0-10795 GCA_029582725.1 Solanum chiquidenum
ATTTGAGATTTTTGTTCTTTGAAACATTTTTGAAATCCTTTTGATTGGACTCCTTGAAAGAAAGATTGATCAAGGATCAAGGGTCCCATACCTTAATCATCAAGAACCAAATGAAATTGAAGAAGAAATCAATAGCCACCATCAACCCTAGCTCCATCTTCCAAGCCCTAACTCTCACTCTTACTCTCACTCTTTAAAATGAGACAAAAATGATCCAAACATCAGTCTAACACCTCAATATAACCCAAAGAAAAGATTAGGAAAAAGACCAAAATACCCTTAAAATTTTCGGACTAAACTGCCCTGTGCGACTGTGCCAACAACCCAACTTCCAAAGGGCAAAACTCACTCATACGAACTCGGAATCGAGCAAACTCAGTGGAGTTGGAAAGATCATTCCAAGGGCTTTCCATAAATAACTGGAAATTCACCTAAACCATTCTGAGCTAGGAGTTACGACTGCTAAAAGTTGACCAAAAACTCACCCTTTTTCCATACTTAGCCAAATTTTCCAGATTTTTGAATTCTTTCCAAAAATGGCTATTTCCAATTCAACTCTTCTTGGAACTCAATGTGCTACATATAGGGACCTTAACACTCAAGAAATTTTTATTCCTTGGTAAAATCTCACTCCACATGAAGGACAGCTCGAGTCTTAGTTCGAAAAAATTCTCTGGGGTGTTACAGTTCATGTCTTCATTTAGATTCAATAGGTCAGAAAGCCTTTCAACCTTTAAATCATCATTATGTGAAAAAACCTTTCACAACATGTTGTATTCATACATAGGTGTGTATTTAAGAATAGACTTTCAACAACACACAACAATATCATAATAATAATCAATTTATTCTCAAAGTGTTCTTAAAGAACATACATAAATCTCCTAATCATTTATAATTCTCATACTTTACCCTTCAACGATCAAAGATCATATTCAATCAACACATCTAGAATTACTAAATTATACATGGATACTAACATGATTCAAATAACTCAATTACTACAAGCATAATCTCATAATATCGTTCTTTCATCAATTCACCCACATCACAAGGTCATAAATTGGGAATATGGGGATTTCATGGATTCTTAGGAGATTTAATCATAAAAACATAATAAATAATCAGTTAAATGATAATATAAAGTAATTAAACCAATAGAATCATCTTTGAAAGGAATCCATGACTAGGAGTTAAACCCTAGCTTTTGTAGAATTTCTATCTTTGAAATTGAATTTGGAGGAACTCCATGGAAGAAAGATATCCATGAATGAAGGACTGCCATACCTTAGCTATTAATCTCCAAATAATTTAATTAGAAAAGCTTGCTCCTTCAAACCCTAGCTCCAACTTCTTTCTTCTTCTTCCTTGATGTTTTTGAGAGAGAATTTTTGGAGAGGATGAGTTCTTTTGGGATTTTTAGAATAATAGCTTAGATGACTTAATTTGGTGACTTACAAACCTCATATAGTTAGTCTTATTTACTGTAAAATGACGTCACTTAATGTTAATTAAATCCCGAAAACCCCTTAATGCCCCCAAGGGTAACTGCCAAAAAAGTAGTTTCACGCCTCACCCACAACCACACGACCGCGGTCTGTGCATGAACACATGTGGCGTGCTCCTGAACTGTGGGTCGAGGTTCTGAGGCTGATTTTTCAGGCTTGACCTAAGCCCCTCACCCATGAGGCGTGGCCTGACTCACGAGGTGTGGGTCCCCTCTATGGGTCACTACCCAGGCAGCTTCTAAAGGTCCTCCTCAAGGACCTATGGTTGGTCCTTGGGGGTCGGTCCTTGACGTTCTAACATGAAACCCTATATATATAGTTACATGGAGGTACGTTTACCACTCTTACCCTCATGTTAAGCTCTAGTTTAGCCTACTAGTTTTCGAGGTGCTACAGTGGCTCGGTTCGTAGTACAACAAAGAGTGAAGATTTTGTGAGTACTCATAGCATTCGAGGATTGGACCACCTTTTCTTTATGTATTTCATTTTTATTTCTAGAACTATTTTATGGGTTGTGTCCCTAAGACTTTCAAGTATTATATGTCTTGAGACAAGTGGATTAGACTTCTGCTTCGTTTTATGGAACTTTCATGTTATCGACAATGTTTTAAATTTCTACACAATTTTCTATTATCCTATGTTATGACATGCTAAGTGGCTTGTATGAGTCCTCTCGAGGTCTTGTATGCCATGTTATATTTAGGGTGTGCCCCTGGGTCATGATAAACTTGGTAATTAGAGCACAAGTTTCAGAATGGTTCTAGGATGTCTCAAAACCACGCCAAGTAAAATTTTGTGCATAAGTGTGAAGCTCACCATATTTTTGAATGAGAGGCTACTAGATGGTTAGGAAAATTCAATTCTTCATTACTCTAAGTCGTGTAATAAAGTTTAACTCTATAAGGTCTTTGATATATAGTGAGTTGACGGTATTTTTAATACATTTCACTTAAGAGTTGCGTGTATCTAGGGACATTTTGTATTAGTATTAATGTGCATTTATCTTGTTTAAACGAAATAAATTTTGGTGTGGAAGTTGAGAGACACAACTGAAGAATGTGTAGAAAAGGGCATCTACGGACGTGACCTACAGACCGTAGGTCCAGTCACATTTCGTTGGTGGTAGGCGTAGATGCACAGGCAAGGCTTGAAGGAAAATCAGGGAATTCTTGACCAAGTGTGGAACCACGGTTACAAACTACGGACCGTAGGTCAACTTACGAGTCGTGCTGCAGTTCCGTCAAATGATCTGGTACCATCGGATTTGTCTTTTCACCAAAGGAGAAAGTTTATGCATGATGTGAAGAAGTTATTTTTGGGATGAGCCTTTCTTGTACCGTAGTTGTGCTAATGGTATTATTTATCGTTGTGTGCCCAAGGTCGAGATGTTGAGTATTCTAGAGGCGTGTCACTCATCGCCTGTTGTTGGGCATCATCGTGGTATTCGGACTGCGCATAAAAGTTTGCAGTGTGGGTATTACTGGCCTACCATCAACCAAGATGTTCATGATTTTGCCAAGTTGTGTGACAGTTGCCAAAGAGAAGGAGGAATTTCAAAGAGGCAAGAACTTCCTATGAATCCGATATTGGTGATAGAGTTGTTTGATGTGTGGGGCATTTATTTTATGGGTATATTTCTGAGTTCACATTAGATGAAGTATATTCTTGTTGCGATTGATTATGTGTCGAAGTGGGTGGAAGAAATTGTTCTTTCCAACAATGAAGGTAAAAGTGTCACAACATTACTGAAAAAGAATATCTTCTTCAGATTTGGTACACCTAATGAGTACACAAATTGGACTCATTTAGGGCTATATTTTAATAGAAGTTGTGTCCTCAAATGTTTATTTTATCTCAATATCTGATGAAAACCCTTAAGTTTCAAGTATTTGAAGTTTTAAGGAAAGCATGGACACTACGTCGCAAAAAGAAATGAAAATACTGAAAAAAGAATGAAGAAATGAAGGCATGAGGATCGCCCAGTCCACTTGGCAAGTCGTAGAAGGGTCTTACTTCGCCTTTTGTTCCAGTGTGCTGAGCCCTGAAGGAAAGGATGAAGTCGGCAGAAAAAGGGAGCAGTCGGCGTATCGCTGAGAAGTTTCGTGAAATAGTAACATGTCACCCAATGACCAAGAGCAAGATGATGTTGAGGGCTGGTGCAAGACGGCGATGAACTACACCAAAGGGTGAATCGCTGAGTTGATCAACGATTTTGACTAACGACGCCGAATGATCTGCTGCAGCACAAATCTGTAAAAACTATAAATACTAGTTAGAGTTTTAGTTTTAGTGTGAAACAATTATTATAATTTTTACTTAGAATCGAACAATTTTGATAGTTTTCATATAGAATAGTACTTTTAGATGTTTTTTCTCTATGTTTGAGAGGGTTTTGAAGACTTGAAGAAGAAGAGGGTTTCATCTCTTTCAATTTGGAAGTGGGTCTCTTGGATTCTTCACTCTTTGCCTAAATTGATACTTAAATCTTCATACCCATTTGATTTCAACATCATTGAAGGTGTAAATTTCTATTTCTTGATGTGTGGCTAAAACCCCCATTCTTGGGGTCTAATTTAGCAAATATGGATTAAGATTGTTGTTGGGTCTTGCTTGTTGATAGATTAGATGTAGTTTAATGGTGATTTTGTCTAGTAGTTGTGGATGAACTTAACAAATTTTTAGTTGCAAATACAAGTTTATTTATGTGTTTTCGGCTTGCTCGAGAGAGAGAATCGCGAAACCAAGACTACTAGATTGATGGCCTAGTAGTGGGTCGACATGAGGTTCAGCTCAAGAGAGTGAGTTGGGTAAGACATAGGATGGTCTTCATGATGCAAGTGGGTGTCCGAGAGGAACCCATTTGAAATGGGGTAAGTTGCTCGAGAGAGAACTTATTCCCACATAAAGTTTAGCCTAGTCACTATTACTCTATCAATTTTCTATCGAAAGAATGTACCCAATAATTTAGATTAACCCGTATTCCGGTCACATCCCAACAATCTCCCTCTCATTGGTTAGATTTCCTTGTTGATTTCGCTAATTTTAGTTTACTTGTGACAAAACCCCCATTTGTTAATGGACACTCTTGTGTACCCCTTTAATTTACAATGTTTTTAATCGTTAATGTCTTTAGCTACGACTAGTTAGAACTAAATTTTATTTTTCTATGAATTCTCAAAACCACTCTCTTGGGACGATCCCAACCCTTGGTTGGGTTACTAAACTACTGTCCGATCGTTGACACTTGCATCGGAAGTTGTGTCTTGATTACGCAAACATCAAAATGGCGCCGCTGCCGGGGAGTGGTGTTATTTGAGATTTCTTAGATTAGTAGAAATTTTTTTCTTCTTAATTGTAGTTTACTCACTTAATCTTCGGTTTTGTTTTGAGTATTTGTGTGTCACAACAGGAAATATGAGTGCAAACGGGGAAAATAGCTTCAAAGCGGGTCACCAAGCGGGGGGTGCTTTTCATCAAGATGATATCGATGATGTTAATAGTGTTTATAACCCTGCCCATGCCGGCGAGATAGGTGCAATTTGCATGCCACAAGACAACGGAAATGCAATGTTCGAAGTTAATAGCGCAACACTCCAGCTCATACATTCAAGAGGTTAATTTGGAGGGTTAGAGCATGAAGATCCGCACGAACATATACGAAGCTTTGTGGAAGTGTGTACCCCTTTATCGTTCAAGAATCTATCTCAAGAATCTATACGGCTTCGCTTATTTCCAATATCTTTGACCGGGGGAGCTACTAAATGGTTGGTCGAGCTTCCAAACAACTCCATCAAATCGTGAGAGGAGTTGGTTATGGCCTTTCACGAAAGATTCTTTTCTCCATCAAGAATGATGAAACTGAGAGACGACATTCAGAATTTCAAGCAAAAGGAGGGTGAACCAATTCACGAATCATGGATAAGTTTCAAGAGATTTTTGCATAAGTGCCCAACGAATGACTACCAGGTGAATTGTTGCTCCAATACCTTTACCGTAGTCTGGACTCGGTTAATAAAGTAATAGCTGATCAATTGGTGCAAGGAAGAATAATGTTACAATCATTTTAAGTTCATTCCTCCTAGATGGCATGACTAGAGTAAATCAAGCATGGTACACAAAAAATGACCAAGTTTCCCCACTATGCTACAGATTAACGCAAGAACAACTCGATAAAGAAAGGGAGAGGGACGAAAATATCAAAAAGATGTTGCCCCTAATGAAAGTGATACAAGAGCACATGAAGGGGACGTATGAAGTATTTCGAGTTGAGGAGGGTTCTTCTTCTAGTTACTTAAGACCGGGGGAGAACCAAGGTTGGAACTCTATGAGATATGATGAGGGTTTCCACCCACGCTATCAAAAGCGGGGAGGAAATCAAGGTTGGAACCATTATAGAAGTGAAGAACCAAGGAGATATTGCCACGATTAGTCTGAACAAGATGACCATGAGGAAGACCATACTCAATTGAGTGAAAGCCCGAAATAAAAAGAGAGTGCAAGTAGTCCTCGGGTAAATGATTTATTATCACACATACTTGATAAAGTTGAGGGCTCCGATGACTTGCTAAAAGGGACGAGAAATGACTTTTCATCATTAAACAATAAAGTGAATTCTCATTATGATGCCATCAAAATGCTATAAGGTCAATCGGGTCTATAATCACCTCAATTAACATCCAGGACACTGGTGGAAGATAATGAAAGAAGGCAAGATGTAGTTACCTGGAGTGGAAAAATGGCAAAAGGGAATGTGATAGAGCATGAGGACCCTCGAATGCCGGAAGAGAGCCAAGGTATAGAGGAACGAGAATTACCTATTCCACAAAACCTTACCAAGGAACCATAAGAGGATGCAGAGCAAAAGGTTCAAGTTCCAAAAGTCACGCACCCTTTACCCAAAATACCTCCACCATTTTCTCAATGTTTCAAAAACAAGAATGAAGATGAGAAGTTCAAAAAAAAATTGTCAGTATTCAACAACTTATCAATTAATATTCCTCTGGTGGAAGCATTGTTTAAAATGCTGGGATACGCCAAATTCATGAAAGAGATGGTTACAAAAAAAAGGAGCTTGGACTATGAAACAATTGAGGTGCCCCATAGTTGCAGTGCAATTATGACAAATGAGTCAATGACTAAGAGAGAAGACCATGGGGTGTTCAAAATACTGTGCACAATTGGCAGGCTGAAATTCGCTAAAGTGTTGTGCGATTTAGGAGCAAGCATTAACTTGATGCCCTATGCAATATACAAGCAACTTGGTTTGGGTGAACCAAAGGCTACCACAATGAGACTCCTTATGGCTGTTCGATCAATCAAATACCCAGTGGGGATACTCTATGACATATTTGTACAATTAGATTGGTTCATCTTTCCGGGTGATTTTTTTATTCTGGATTGTGAAATCGATGCTGAGATCCCCATTATTTTGGGAAGGCCATTCTTAGCTACCAGGAAAGCATTGATGGATGTCGAAAGCGGGAAATTGAAGTTCCATGTGAACAATGATGATATGACCTTCAATATCTGTATATCCATGAAGCAACCAAGTAATATCCATGTGGTGTCTACTGAGGATGTTATAGATGAGGCAGTGGCAAGTGTGACCCATTTAATGCGCAAGAATGAACCCCTTGAATCTGTACCTGCAAATTATGATGAATTCAAAGTTCAAGGATATGAAGAAGTGGTGTCTGCCTTATCAGGGTTAGGAGTATATTCAAGGAATCCAATCAAGTTGGATATCGAGCTGAAGAACAGAGAAAGTCCTCCTGCAAAGCCATCAACAGAAGAACCACCAAATCTAGAGTTAAAAGACGTACCCTCTCATCTCAAATATGCCTTCTTAGGAGCCAATAATAGTTTACCAGTGATTATTGTAACCTATTTTCTTGAAGGGCAGGTGAAATTGCTCATTGAGGTACTGCGGAAGCATAGAGAAGCTATTGGATGGACAATAGCCGATATAGTAGGAATTCCACCTGGCATCTATACTCACAAGATTCGGCTCGACAGTAAATGTAAACCGAGTGTGGAGCATCAACGGAGACTGAACCCTTCAATGCAATAGGTGGTGAAAAAGAAGATCATCAAGTGGGTAGATGCAGGAGTAATCTACCCTATTGCAGATAGTAAGTGGGTAAGTCTGGCGCAATGTGTACCGAAAATGTAACACCCCGTATTCTAGATAGACCAAAAAATGCAGACTTTGAGAAGTTGCAGGTGCAACCCACAGTTCCATCCACGGACCGTAGGTCAGACCACGGTCTGTACTGGTGGTCCGTGGTTCACCACTGCAACCCTTCTCAAAACCCAACTCAAAAATTGGCTAAGTCTCGACCCACGAACAGACCTACAGTCCGTAGGTCATACCACGGTCCGTGGTTTGTGTCCGTGGATCAAGATTCTTTTACCTATCCTCTGACACGAACAACGGTTGACCAGCATGGACCGTCATTTGATCCACGGTATGTAGGTCTGACTGTAGATGAGGATCAGCAGCCAGTTAGATGAAAGTTGTTGATTGGGTCAACTTCAAATGGTCATAACTCTTATCACATAAGGAATTCTATGTCCCATGACCTATGATATGATAGATAATTGAATCCTCTTTCCAACCCCACCTGTTTTGCTAAAATCCGACATCCTAGTAAAAGTTATGCTTATTTTAGTGAAGGCCTGTCGAGCAGACTTGACTTACGGACCCAATCGACGGTCCGTCAATTGAATGACGGCCCGTCAGTCCCGTCTGTCAGTCACTCCAACAACAATTAAGTCAGGGGTCTTTTGGTCTTTTCCTATTTCATTTAACTCCTAAGATACGTCGTTCAGACCCTAAATCATGATATTTTAGTCAGTTTAAGCCTTGAAACATAACTAGAACTTACCTAAGTCAAATCATTAATCAAAACATAGAAAATTAGAACACTAAGAGGAGAAAGAGGTCAAGAACCCTAGTTCAAGAACGCAACAAGTTTTCTTTAGTTCTAGCCCTAAAATGAAAGGATTTCTCCGTGAAATTCGTCACCAGGTATGTGGGATTTCACTAGTGGGTTCCTTTCACCCATTAGGTCCCTAGTTTTCAGTCAGTTTCTTGATTCCCTTATTATGACTAGATCTAGGGTTTCTTGAATATTATAATTATCGCGTTCTTAGCTGTTAGAATGATCCAAATCAGATTAGTATGCTAATATTCAGTTTATTGGATGAATTCCAGAACCCTAACTATGTATTTTTTTAGTTCTTGAATTACACGTGCTAGGTCAGATATTTCAGTCATTCAGTTATACATGCCTCAGTTATTAATGCATCAATATCAGTTTAATTATTGCATTCTCAGTTTGCATGTTCAGTTCGAGCTATCTAGTAAATTATAGAAATTCAGTCATAATGTGTTAATCACTTATTCTATTGGGAGTAGCATAATACCGGGTTGGACTAGTGTTCAGCGTACCCATATAGTCCCTGAACTATGAGCCACGTAGGTGTAAGTCCCCTCTGTGGGCAATATCAGTTAGTGATCACGCCATCATGCCTCTATACCTTTGGACGGGTATATTGTGTCCTCTCAATGGGGCGTATACATCGGACTCCACATTTAGGTCATGTGGTTTTATTATCGGTTGTTAGTAGCTCCCACAGTTCAGTCAAACTCTGTTGCATTGACCATATTTCAGTACAGTTTAGTATTCAGTCTCAGCAAGTTATAAATTGGTCATTACAGTCAGTTAGCTCAATATTCAGTATCTATATCATGTTCAGATTATATCATTGCCTATTTGCTTTGTTCAGTTATATGTTATTTCAACTGTATTCTATCTTGCATGCTCAGTACCTTTCAAGTACTGATGCATACATGCGCTACATCTTCTCGTGATGTAGGTTCAGGTTCTCAGCATCCAGATCACCCTTAGATCGGTTTCCGATCTCCAGTTCCACAGAATCAGTGGTGAGTCCTCATTCTCCGAGGACAATATTCACGAGTTTCTTTCAATATTTTAGTCCTTTAGTTTCAGTTTTGCTAGACTTAGTTGGGGCCTGTCCCAGCATTTCTAGTCAGTTAGAGGCTATTTTCAGACATAGTTAGATTCAACTTTTTATTGAGTTAATATCTTCTTTGTATTAAACTCATCAGTTATCATTTATCTCAGTTAGAGTATATGGTTATTCCCCATCTTTTCATTATAAATTATGATTTAGCTTCCGAATCAGTTTATTATCTTTAGTAAGCTCATGATCATGCCAGCAGGGTTAGTTTGGGATCACTTGTGGTCCTAGGTCCCGTGTTCGCATCTCGGGGGTAGTCCTGAGGCGTGACAAACATGGTATCAGAGCATTAGGTTTAAGAGTCCTAAGATGTCTGAAAATCAGCATTAAGTAGAGTCCTTTTAATGGGTGTGAAGTTCACCACATCTAATGAGAAAGAGGCTATGAAATGTTTTAGGAAAACTTCACTTTCTTGATATTTTTATCGTGCGTAAGGTGTGATCTAATTCTATTCAAACTCGACATTCTACGTTTCAGTAATCATGCCTCCACGTAGAGCAAACGCCAGGAATGCTAACACAGCTCCTCCAATCCCAGATCAGGAAGTTTCGAATGCTGAATTTTGGAACGCTATCCAGCTGTTGGCTCAGACTGTGACCAACCAGAAAAATTAGAAAGTTGAGAGAGATAAGCTTAGGGAAATCGCTAAGGTAAACAAGAAATCTAGAACATGGAACTATGAGTACTATCAACAGAAATCGGGTGGTGGAAATCACTCAAAGTTTCGACAAGATCAGAATAGTAGGGTACCAGGCTCGAAGTCTTAGGGAAGTGTTTCAGTAAATAGGACCTAACCAACTTTCCCTAAGTGTGGTAAGAACCATCCGGGCGAGTGTCTTGCAGGAAAAGAATGATGCTTTGGGTGTGGTCAGTCTGGTCACAGGTTAAGGGATTGTCCTTCTAGACAGGGTCAAGGAGGAAATAATGGTAGAGCTCAGTCTACAACTTCAGCAGCACCAACAGGTCACCTAACTCAGTGGGGTAACTCATCTGGTACAGGTGGCGGACAGCGCCAAAATAGGCTCTATGCTCTTCAGGATCGTCAAGATCAGGAAGATTCTCTTGATGTAGTCACTGGTACGTTACAAGTCTTTGATCTTGATGTTTATGCATTGTTAGACCCAGGGGCTACTTTGTCTTTTGTAACTCCTTACATAGAAGTCCAATTCAGTGTTAGCCCAGAAACTCTTTCAGAACCCTTCTCAGTCTCTACTCCAGTGGGTGACCCAGTTATAGCTAGA
>JAJOOS010024037.1:0-13230 GCA_029582725.1 Solanum chiquidenum
GGTGAACCACGGACCACCAGCACAGGCCGTGGTCTGACCTACGGTCCGTGGATGGTGACCGTAAGTTGCACCTGCAACTTCTCAAAATCTGCATTTTTTTTCTGTGTCAGATACGGGGTGTTACAACAAGCTTGATACGTTATCACTTGTGTGAACCTCCCATGTATTCCCAGTGAATTGGTTGAGGTTGTTTCTCTCTATATTTTGTACTCTCATATTTATATAGTGGATTGGTCATCTCCTTTGTGGACGTAGGTCAATTGACTGAACCACGTTAAATCTTTTTGTCTTTTGGTCTATTTCTCATTTGTCTTATTACTCGTGGTCTTTCGAGGTTTGCTTTGCTAGCTTCTGCATTACACCTGCTTCTTTACGATCCTAACATAGTAATATGGGTGTCTACAAACTCGTTTGCTTACGGATTATGCATATTTTATAGATTGGAAATATTCAGAAGCTTTACGAAAGGGAAATGCAAAATATTGAGGATCAAATTTGTGGCATGTGTTCGACTTTCAAGGTATGTTAAGACTTTCAGACTCGTTGAAGGATATTTTTCTAATTAAAGATCCAAAATGGAATAGACAATGGGTAAGGACGAAAGATAGGGTTCTCATACCGTTGGTGTGACGGACAATTGTATGAGTACAATGTTATAAAGGAAAAGTTTATTACTATAGAATGATGGATTGTAATCCGAGAATGCCAAAACATATGGACATTAGCTGATGTATTATTGACTTGGTATCTTTTATGTGGTTGTATTTCTTATTTGAACTCATGTATTTGTGATAGTTGAGGTAATTACATATCATATCGACATTTGATTGATTAAGATGCATCATTATTATCTTTTATTGATATTGTATTGTGAACATGCATTGACATGAGATTGAGGATAAGTTGGGCACGTTGAGATCGTTCGTGCTAGGATTGTTTGATTTATGATTATAAGTTGGGCACGTGGAGATCGTTCGTGCTGGGGATTGTTTAATTTATGATTATAAGTTGAGCACCTGGAGATTGTCTGTGCTAAAGATTCTTTGATTTTATGATAGTGTGTTGAGATCATCTGCATAGACACGTGGAGATCATCTGCATAGACACGTGGAGATCATCTGCACAAACACGTGGAGATCATCGGTATCAGTATATGGACCTCACGACTCTCCCACGGGTCACTAACTCTCAATGTTTTTTCAAGAAGTATCGTGTATATATGGTTGAGAGAGTACTGACATTTAAGGCATATCATTTCATGATGTTACATTGCATTGCATCTCATTACATCCTTCATTCTTGTTTGACTATGTTCTTTATTGGTGATTAGATATTACGTGACATTTGATTATCCTTATTTGATGAAACTTGACTTATAAGTATAATATAAACTTGTAAAATTAAAGGATGATTTTTTATTTACTTTTGTCACTACTTTTTCGTTGTCGATCTATGAGATATACTGAGTTTACGTGGTTTTGTACTCATACTACACTTGTTCCACTCTCTTGTGGTGCAGATTCGATTCCGAATAAGAACACATCTCATGAAGCTTTTTGAGTCTGAGCTTGGATTATCTTAGAGTTGTGGTGAGCTGCTTGATTGTTCCGCAGTCCACACCTTCTTCTATCCTATTATTTATTCTGTTGTTTAGTATTCAGAAAGGATATTTGTTACGTTTAGACTTGTCATTTTATTTTCAAACTTGCATCGTATTTTAAAAACTCTTATGCTTACAACACCAAATCTTGGGTGGTATTTCAATCTTCCGAATTTTCATTTTTAAGGATTTACTCTCAGGATATTTTACTTTTTCACTTATCTTTCTCTTAATTATATTATATTGAATTGGTAAGATTATTAGGTTGACTTACCTGTCGGTTGAGAACATAAGTGCCATCACGACTTGTGAATTTGAGTTGTGACACCTAACCTTCCCCATAACCTAGTGTCACGTGTATGAGTCACTAGATAATAACATAGATTCGATGAAAGAACAATTCTGAATCTCCAGTTCTAGAATAGAAATAAGACATAATAAAGGTATGTGACGTCTGTTGGAGCAAAGAGCAGCTACCTCATGTACTCATAAGTATTGATGCAGGAGGATGACAAGGGAGTGAGTACCAACACAATAATGATACTTAGAAATATCTCTAGCAAACCCTAAGAAAAGTGGTGTAGAACACCCTTAATCCTGACACAACATCTAAACCTCCAATTACTTACAACTAGCACAGAAATCAAAATCTGGCTTATCCTAGCAATTACAATAGTAACAAAGGACATATGCTAGTGTTTTGATGTAATTCCAGTGAGAACTCCTTATGATCCTAGCATACACTTGAGGAAGAATAAATAATCTAGTGTTTCTCAAACTGAATATGCTAAAATAATTGGGAGTGTAATGTTTCTCATGAACTATACTCGGCCTGATATAGTTTATGATGTTAGTAGATTGAGTAGATATATTCATAATCCAAGTAGTGAACACTGAAATGCTCTTCAACGCTTGCTAAGGTATTTGAGAGGTACTATGAATTGGTGTTTGCATTTTAACAAATTTCCTGTTGTTTTAGAAGGTTTTTGTGATGCAAACTGGGCAACTGACAATGACTAAGTTATCTCCACCAGTGGCTATGTGTTTACTTTGGGTGCAGGTGCTATTTCCTGGAAGTCTTCCAAACAGACTGGTATAGGACGTTCTACCATGGAATAAGAATTCATTGCTATCGAGTTGGCAGGTCAAGAAGCTCAGTGGATGAGAAATCTTTTGGCGGATGTGCCATTGTGGGGAAGACAAGCTTCACCAGTCTCTCTTCATTGTGACTCACATGCATCAATTGGAATTGCCAAAAATAGTGTGTACAATGGAAAAATGAGGCATATTTGCATCAGATATGGTCCGATTAAACAATTGTTGAAACTGGGTGCTATTTCCTTGGAATATGTAAGGTCCGAAAGAAATTTGGCGGATCCTACGACCAAGGGCTTGACAAGGAAAATAATCCTTGAAACGTCGAGGAGGGGGCTAAAACCCATTGATTGAGGTAATAAGGTGAACCTAAATATACGCCACATTTTTTATCCTTATGGAGTGAGGCAGTGTTTTATAAGGTAGAACTTATTTTGCTCTTAATGATTCTATAGCCTTAAGGTGGTCTATTTGAGATAGACTTGATCGAATCATCTACGTGAGTGTAAAGGTGTAGTCATCTTTCTAGAGCACTCATAAGATCCAAGGTGTGTGTGCATGACCATAAAAGCACTTTGTTTGTATCGCGGAGGTTGCTTAAAATTTAAGGATATAATATGTGTTATGGGGGTCTCAATTCATATCAATTCAGTTCAAGAGTACTTCACCTTGTGGATATTAAGTTGTTGCCTCATCTTATTATGTGTTAATTCAAATTGAAAGATATTGACACTTAAGTACATGTTCCTTGTTGCCTCATTTTACTACGTGTTAATGCAAATTGAAAGATATTGACACTTAAGTACATGTTCCTTCCTTTTATCCAAATTTTGTTGTGGGATTGTGAAATTAATTACACATTTATTCATTTTGTGTAATGCAAAGAATAATATTCCCATTCTTTGTAAAATACGTTACAAAGAGAATAACATTTCCGTTCCAAAACAAAAAGGAGAGTTTCTGTAGAATGTGGTGTAATGACATTTAATGCCATTAATATTCACAATACATTATACAAATTTAACTCTTCACTTTGACACCCTTCTTTGCAAATCCTATATAAGCATGGCCTTTTGTGAATAACTTCATAACACACCAACACAAACAAAAAGAAGAGAAAAACTTTTTCCTTTTTTCTTCTTATCTTCTTATCTTATTCTTAGAATATTTTTTGGGCAATTGATTTTGGGTAACCTCCAAACATTCAGCCACGAGTGCACATGTTTGAGAATAATGAGAGTTTATAAAGAAGAAACAATTGCATTTAAAATATATTGTTTGTGGCTCAATTAGTATCAACGTAAACTTTAAGCCAATAGTAATTAATACAATCCAGGGGTGGATGTACAGTGTTTCCAGGGGTTCATCCGAACCCCTCGGTAAAAAAATTACACTATATATATAAGATCAATTTTTAATGTATGTGTATATATTTAAAATTGAACCCCTCGATTATATGAGCTTTGTGTCGCGGGTTTGATTCCGAGCAACATCTTTTTTTTTTAGTAACTTTTAGCGATTTTGCAGGCTTCAGGATTCAGTTTTAAGTGTTTTATTTATTAAATATAGATAGACCAAACGACGACATTTCATAAGTCATAACTAATCAAAAAAATTATATTTTAAATCTCTAATTGAAAAGTCAAGAAATAAAAAAACCCCTCTTTTCTAGGGATCGCAATATAATATTTTTTTCCCTCCTAGTCTTCTCGTTCAACTCCGCCTTTGCTGCTCGCTGCTGCAGTCGCGATAATAAAAACCCCTCTTTGTCACCCCGTTTGTTATTCAATCCGTTCATATATGATCCGACCCGTTTATTTATGGATATTATTAGCGTGTTTATTTATTTATTTGAACCTCCCTTGATAGAATTTCTGCCTTCGCCGCTGGTTCAATCTATCACAATTCAATTATTATTTACATTAGATTTCATTAATTAGAATCTAACATAACTCATTTAGGGTTAAAAGATAGCTTCAAGCTGCTTAAAGCCTCATTTCTTCAATTATTCGATTACTTGTGTCAAAATCCATTTGTGACATTAATTATGTTATCAAAACTAGTGGAATATTTGCTATTATAATATACATGATAGGTCGATTCTATATATATTTTTTCGAAATCTCATTTATAATAGAGATAATAATGGGTGGAGCATCCTCCCTATTTTGTTTTTTAATAAATACACCCTAAACTAATGGTCCCATCGTATTGCATGGTTACACCAAAATGTTATCTCTAACTAATTTTCAAAACATTTATAATTTGCATTATTGGAGCTAATATCATTATATATATTATTTTATGATTAATCAATCTTCAATCATTTACCTACTAACTCCTCAAGTTTCTATTTAATTTTATACTTTCTCCGTTTAAATTTATATGTCACCATTTTAGATTTCATGTGCATTAAAAAACTAAGTAAGTTTACTATTTTACCTTTAATTAATATTTGTTTAAGTCAAGTATATTTTGAGGAAAATATGTAAAGTTGGGTGATATTGTAGTCCAAAAACAAACAAAAGTGATATTATTAGGTAATTTCTCAAACGTGGGTATCTAGGGAAATTACTCCGTTTTCAATCAATGAATTGTTGCATATTTTCCGTCACTTTAAAATTTGTTGCAAACAAATTGGCACGCCCAGTGGGACCAAATCTGCCCTTCATCTCTTCTCTCATAAATGAAATATGAAAATCTGAAGTTGCAAAGGTGGAAGAATGAGTACTTCAAGCCTCGTCTTTGAGTTTCATCGAGTCTACACTCCGACAAGCGTTGAATTAGGGGACATTTGTAGACATTGAAATTTTGTGGGACTCTACAAGACGTTCAATTCGAATTGGAATTCTAGAAGGTGTGTTCAGTTTCACTTAAAATTCTTGGAGGCTATTCAACCCTAAATTAATCCTAGTTCATGCCTATATAAAGGGTAACTAAATTCCCTTAAAAGGCATCTCGATATATTCCACAAAATTCATGGAATATTCATATAGAGGTCAAACCTAAATCATCCTAATTTGAGAAATACGCCACGAACGGCCCTCGAATCATGAATAAATCATAGGAGAGTAGAATCAAGGGATAAACAGAATTGTATTCGCAATTTTATCAATAAAGTAATGTTTCTTCTTATTTTATTGTGATTGCAATTTATTTTCTACCACTTTAAAATTTATTGTAAACAAATTTCCAATTCGAATTGAACACGTCTTGTGGGACGGTATATAAATAGGAACGGAGGGAGGGAGTATGAAAACAAGAAAGATATCATTTCATTTTGATTTTATATATAATATATATATATATATATATATATATATATATATATATTATATGTACGAAGATAGAATATAATATTAACATGTTTTCTTTTCCTTCCAAAATGAAGTATCAACATTTACCCTACTTCATCTTTATCTCACTTGTTCTCTTCCTCTCATCTTTCTTCCTTGTATCTCAAAAATGGAAGAAATCAAAACCATCAAATAAAACATCGCCTCCTGGACCATGGAAACTACCTTTTATAGGAAACTTGCATCAATTAATGAGCGATCTACCACATCGTTCACTTAGAAATCTATCTAAAAAATATGGCCCAATCATGCACTTACGTCTTGGAAATATTTCAACAATTGTTGTATCTTCATCAGAAATGGCAAAAGAAATCATGAAAACTCAAGATCTCCATTTTGTAGATAGGCCACAAATTTTGTCCGCGAGTATCATATTTTATGATTGCACGGACATAGCATTTAGTTCATATGGAGATTACTGGAGAAATATGCGAAAGGTTTGTGTCCTAGAACTTCTTAGTACAAAAATGGTCAAATCATTTGCTTCAATTCGACAAGAAGAGATATCAAATCTCATTTCATCTCTCCGTTCCAGTACACCTGACTCATTGATCAACTTATCCAACAAGATATTTTGGTTTACAAATACTGTAACTTGTAGGTCAGTATCTGGAAAAATCATACATGATCGAAATAAGTTTATAATGTTGGTAAAAGATATTTGTTCATTAATTGGAGGATTCGACTTAACTGATTTGTTCCCTTCCCAAAAGTGGCTTCATAATATCAGTGGAATGAAATCCAAATTGTCAAAGGCACACTCAAAGGTTGATGAAATTTTGGAGATTTTGTTGATGCTTTACTTAGAGTAATGGAGAGCGAAGAATTTGGACTTCCCATTACAAATCAAAACATTAAAGCAGTCATACTTGTAAGTATAGCGCATCTTTAAAAGTAATTTTATTTCTTGTTATAAATCTTTTAAACTTCGATATTTATACTTTAACATTATATGTAGGACATGTTTCTAGCAGGAACTGAAACAGCTTCTACAACAATAATTTGGGCATTTTTAGAACTAATGAAAAATCCACGTGTCATGGAGAAAGCACAACTCGAAGTGAGAGAGCGATTGGATGGGAAAAAAACATTTAACGATACTGATTTGGAAGAGTTGAACTACTTGCAATTCGTTATCAAAGAAACATTAAGGCTACACCCTCCGACTCCTCTATTAGTCCCAAGGGAATGTAGAGAGGAAACAAAGATCGATGGATACACAATACCTGTGAAAACCAAAGTTCTGGTTAATGCATGGTCGATTGGTAGAGATCCCAAATACTGGCATAATTCAGAAAGCTTTATACCTGAGAGATTTGAGAATAGTAGTATTGACTTTAGAGGAAGTCACTTTGAATTTATTCCGTTTGGTGCAGGAAGAAGAATGTGTCCCAGAATGTTATTTGGTTTAGTTAATGTTGCACGTCCTTTATCCCAATTACTTTATCACTTTGATTGGAAGGTCCCTCATGGAGTTAATCCAAATGATTTGGACACGATTGAAACAGAAGGATTAACAGCCAGGAGAAAGAATGATCTTTATTTAATTGCTACTCCATTTGGTCTCTCTAAATAAAGACATAGACATAAAGAACTTTGAATTTTATTTAAGGTAATTAATAGCATATTTAAGGTGATGAATAATAAGGCAATAGCGTCTATTGTATAATAGAGTAAGTTTTTTATTTTTTTGCATGTATCTGTATTTTCATAATTGTGACTTGTAAACAATGATCCATATATATGTGAAATAAATAAAACATTTAGATATATGATATCCTTTTTCAGAAAAAAAATAAAAAAAAATAAAATATATATATATATGGCCTTAATATTTTTATTTTTTGAATTGTTTCATTCTTCATTATGTAGCTAAATTTTGATGGATCTTTTAGTTTCATATCCAATATGGTCATCAAATTAGGCCCCTTGACCTTTTCCGAAGTAAGTAAAACTTCACAATCAACTTTAATGGTTGTAACTTGTAAGGACAAACGTTAAAATTTCAAAACCTATTCGATATTGACTTATCATTTGTGATATTTCAAGAATATATTTGTTCTTTTTTTTGAATATTTAATGACACTATCAACATTTTACTCATGTTGGTTTCCATAAATAAAACACGATACATTATGAAACAATACGTAACAACCATCCAAACAAAGTGTAAGTGGTATCATGCAACCTCTCTGTATCTGAAATTGAATGTTGATGGGACTATTCCAATGGGAGGCAGCACTCCAGCAAATCATGTAAATAAAATAACAAGATAGGTATAATAAAGAATAAGTTTTTCTCGTCCATACCACTTATGAACAATTGAATAACAGAAGTAAAATCTATCCATCCACCAAATCTTTGTGAACAATTAACGATATATGCAATATTTGCCCATCATTTATTTATTTATCATCATATTCATATTCATATTCTTCATATCATCATATATTGCTAAAAGTGGGAACAAAAAATATTAAAAGTTGAAATACCATTTTACCCCTACACTAAATAAAAATATTATAAAATAGCTGATCAATTAAATATTAAATAGTAATTATTTAATATTATTATTATATTATACTAAATTCTAAAAGTGGAAAGGTGTTAAGTCAAAAATTCAAAGAAGAGAATATTCATAGAAAATTGTTAGACATTTTTATCCTTTTAAAAAATAAATTAGGTACATTTTTTCAAAAAAATATTGTATTTATATATAGTTTTCTCCTTCAATTTACTTAACATTATATATATAGCAGGAATTTTAATAATCTACTTTAAACTATTTCTTATTTCTAATTACTTTATTTAAAAGATGAAGTCCATAATTCTCACATTTTCATTTTCATAACTTCCACATCATAGTAAAGGATGGTGAATTAGAAAGACATTAATGTTTTCATGAAGTAACATACATTCATTTTAATGCATTTAATGGATTACACATTTTGTTTAATTTATAATTACTTTATTTAAAAGATTAAGTCCATAATTCACACCTTTTCATTTTCATAACTTTCACATCATAGTAAAGGATGGTGAATTAGAAAGATATTAATGTTTTCATGAATTAACATACATTCATCTTAATGCATTAAATGGATTACAAATTGTAACGATCGGGTTCCGTCGTTATAGAAATGCCAACGGGAGAAAATTTGGGGCTGAAAAAACTTTTTCGTAGTATTAAAAATTTTTCAACCTTGTCCAGATTTGGATGAAATCGGAGTAGTTAAGATGTAGGGAAATATGGTAACAATCGAGTGAATTAATTATGATTTTGATTGCATGAGTGGTTAGGTAACTCATTAAGGAATCCGTACGACCTTACCAAATTGAATTTGGATAAGTAGATCTCCGGAAATTGATCTTAGCGTGAAAGGTATTTTCTGAGCGTCGTTAATTAGAGGTGTGCTTTGAAATGGGGATTTGGAATTCTTTAAAATAACATTCTATTTCGATTTTGCCGCTTTGGCGAGGCCGCTATGGTGGGCGAGACGGGACTTAAAATCGTAATTGCTCACTGGTTCGAAAATGCCGCTGTGGTGGGGCAAGGTGTCGCTCTAACGCCGCCGCCGCTACAGCGGGATGAGGGCCGCTGTGGCGGGCCAGACGCGACTTAAGGTCGTTAATAAACCCCTAAACGACCTTATTTGACACTTTTTGACTTTTAGAGTTAAGGAACGAACCCCAGGCGATTTCTACTCGTTTTTCACAATTCTTGAGGCTAAAGGTAAGCTTTTAACTCCCCAATCCATTTTTCGATCCATAGAACATGATAGAATGGGTCAATGTTGATGGGGCAGGGTTTTGATCTTGAATCTATGGTGGAAACAACCCTAAATTGGATAATTGGGATCATGGGTTGATGAGGGTTTGTTAGAATTGTTAACAATCCGGATAATTAATAATTGTTTATTGATTTCCGTATTATATTGATTGTTTGTAGACCAAGAACAAGCGGAACAAATTCAAAAAGGGAAGAATCAAGTTTCTTAGGGTTTTAAGCTTGTTTCGAGGTAGGTGATGGTTGTGATTCTATGATTGTGTGATGTTTGTTTCTTTTTGCTTCATTATGATACTTGTGTATGTATGAATGTTGCAATGTTGATCACACTTAATGTAAATGTTTTATTAGGAAAATATATTTTGGACTGATTTAGAGTCACCACTTAATTTTTAGAGAAAAATCAAGAAAAACACTTTCAAAAGATTAAAACAGTAAATCTAATGAAAATATTTAAAGGGGGTTCGAGGTTCTTATTAATATTCTAGGAAGGTTTTTTAAAGCACCTAGAATATCCACTAATGTGGTTATCCAACAATTAATTATTTGGCAAAAATATTTTAACTTAGCTTGTATTGCAAAAATTGTATTATTTTAGTTAGTACCTTTTTAAGAGAAAAATATTAAAATATTATTCAAGTGAAATATTTTTGTAAACTTATTTATTTATTTTTGAGTCAAGTAAAGATGAATCATTTAGTTAAGTAATTAATTCAAAATGGATGTCTTTTGGGGGATTTGAATTTTTCGACTTTAAGATTAGCGACAAATATTAACAAACATATAAACACAATAAAATAGAGAGGGAAAGAGACTCGGGCCCAAGTTTGGTATTTCTGTCCGCCTGGACCAACACTTGAGCCTAATTTTGTTTTGGACCAAAAGGCCCAATTCTCGCCACCTGTCCTAAATTCTAACAATATAATAAACATAATGACTAAATGGACTTAGGCCCAATAAATAAGAAAAAAATAAAATAAAAATACAATTTCTCCCGCTGGCTTCATGTTTTTAACTCTGGGACCTGTCTGTCAATTTTTATGGCTGACTCGGAAGGGAAGGATTTGAGCCTTTATGGCTCTCTCGAAAATGCGGGGAAATGAATAAGTTTGTGGCGAACTCGGACATATTTCACATGCAAAACGACGAATAAAATACATAAGTACTAAATCATAAGAAGTATTGAGCAAAATGATAAGTTATGCAACATTTATATACAATAGTGAATTTGCAATAATTCAACAACGAACAACAATTTATTTTTAAACAGAATTACTAGGCCAAAGAAAGCAAGGATTCAGGCAAAGAAGAAAGAAAAAATAAATAAAAAAAATAGAAAAACTAAATAAAAAAAATAAAAAAAATAAAAAAAATCAATCACCCCTATGCAAATTTTGATACTAAAGAAATTTAAATCAAGCTTAATGAAGATAAGAAAGGGGATCTAGGAAACTATTACAGTAAGCACAGAAAATAAAATGCTAACTAAGCTTAAATTTTCATAGATAACCCCTTAAACATACTAGAGTAAGACCATTCAAAGGGGACATGTTCATGCAGTTAGTCATTGAACACATTTTAGACAAATGCTCACAGTAAAAAAATCTAAGTTGATCAATACAGAAGTAAAACATGAACCAACGATTAAGATAGTATCATGTCAAAATCACAAGCCATAAATATAAGAGAACTGGAGTTGATTCTTTACTTAGGAGCAGTAAGAGACACACTTAGCACAGAATATAATCGATATGGAAAACTTTAAACAACTTGAAGATTTTGTTTAACACTCACAAATACGGAACAACCAACTCACTTAACCCATTAAAAGAAAAACATTTGGACAGAAACTTATATATATATATATATATATATATATAAGTAGTGAAAGATTAGTTAGACTTAAATTTTTAACATTTTTTTTATGAGATACATGGAATATAACAGCGACATGTTTGAAATCAAGCAAGTCCTCGAAATTTGAGCAAGACAAAAACAACAATTTTGGTTAAAGAAAACAAACTAGCAGCATTTTGTCAAGCATGATAGGTATCATTAGCCAAGATTTGCAATAATAAAGAGAAAATAATGGCAGACTATCGAAACCATAATATCTCTTCTTGTCACATTCACATACGAATAGTCGGCATTCAAATAAAGTCGCAATGCACAGATGAGCTATCGGCCATAGGATATAACCAAGTTGAACAAAACTAAGCAAACTAGTGATCAAACAATTAAGAAAACTAACCCCAAAAGAACAAAAGTCTAATCAAAAGAACAAATTGGTGGAAAATAGATGAAGGTAGGAATTACCTCTTGTTGTGCAGCGACTGAAAGTAACGAGCAAAGATGAGCTCTTCCACCACACAAATTCGAAGCTAGAGCCACCAACCAAAAAAACTCCAAGCTAACTTTTAACAAGGAACTTCTCACTACTTCGAATTAAAGGAAAGGAACTGTCTGAAACTTCTCAACAAAACTTCTCATGTATAAAATTTGTTCAAAGAAATTCGCCTCTTTTTTTTTTACTCTAAAATTTTTGACTCCCAAAAAAAAACCCCTCTTCGACTAAATGCAAAGAGAGCTTTTAAATCAGGAAATTAGGGTAGAAATGGGGGGGGGGGGAAATCTGGATGGAATTTTGCCATTCGAAATTCGAAATCAAAATCCTTTCACCCTTTTGGACAAGCATCTTTTCCCTTGCGATTTTGGACTCGATCCGGAAGAGGAAAGGGAAATGGGCGATTGGGATCGATCTTCCGTCCTTGGGACTCAACGTGGCATCATCCCATAGCTACAAGGACGAAACAACAGCTGAAATCAAGGAAAAGTTGTACAAGACCGTACCAGCCTGAGGAAGAAGACGTTGGGATTTCGCTTTTCGTTTATCATTGTTACTTCCGTTAAGACGTCGCTGGGGCTTCTTTGAACTCTCTATTGCGTGAGGCGCGTGTAGGGGTTGTGGAGTTGCTCACGTGATGCGGTCGTTTGACGTTCTTGGGTTGCTGCCTGCTGTCGTTTGCCAGCTGCTGTTACTGGGTTCTGTCGGCTTCTCTGAGCGCTTGGAGCTGCTGTTTTGTCATGGAATTAGGAGAAAAAAAAAGGGTGGGGGTCGGGTCAATGGTTATGCTGTTCGGTTAACAATTTCACCGAAATAAATTTAGTTGGTAATTCGGCTAAAAATTAAGTAAGACGAATCGATAAAAATTAATTAGTGAGCTCCTTAATCTTAAAGAAATAAAATAATTAACTTAATTATTAACTAAATAACTTAAAATAAAATAAAAAAATGTATAAACTACTATATAACTAAACTAATTAAACAAATATTTGAGTAAAACTAAAATCTTTTTTTTTTTGAGACAATTTTCGAATATTCATAAAATGTA